>JALGBA010002330.1:82500-147243 GCA_023970755.1 Azemiops feae | reverse complement strand
GCTTTCAAGAAAAGACTGGACAGCCATTTGTCCAGAATGGCATAGGAGGGCCTCCTGCCTGAGCAGGGGGTTGGACTAGAAGACCTCCACGGTCCCTTCCAACTCTGTTATTCTGCTCTCTGGCCTCAGTTTGGCTCAGAAGCTGAATCAGAGCCCCCCCACACGGACTGGGAGGGCAGGGGTGGGGGGACTGGCTTCTCTCCATAATCCCCTTCCCTGCTTGATCCCATTTCCCTCTGCTGGGAATTTTCCCACCCTTCCGAATGGAGAGACGTAGCCAGGCCAGGGTTCACCCAGGTCAAACCTGCTCAGGCCACGCAGAGGGCAGCTTCCCCAGGCACACCCTGAGCTCACTTCCTGCAGCTTTCGTTGGTTTCCTGAGGTTCTCACCGGTCTCTTTGCTGCAATCATGCGAAGGTGGCTTGCGCTTAAGGCAATGTTGGATATCTGAAGTGGAGCAGGCTGGGTTTTCAAACCATAGTGCAAACTTGGCGACTTTAAGACTTCTGGACTTCAACTCCCAGAATTCCCCAGCCATCAATCTTGGCGACTTTGAGACTTGTGGACTTCAATTCCCAGAATTCCCCAGCCAGCAATCTTGGCGACTTTGAGACTTGTGGACTTCAACTCCCAGAATTCCCCAGCCAGCAATCTTGGCCACTGTGAGATTTGTGGATTTCAGCTCCCAGAATTCCCCAGCCATCAATCTTGGCGACTTTGAGACTTGTGGACTTCAACTCCCAGAATTCCCCAGCCAGCAATCTTGGCCACTGTGAGATTTGTGGATTTCAGCTCCCAGAATTCCCCAGCCATCAATCTTGGCGACTTTAAGACTTGTGGACTTCAACTCCCAGAATTCCCCAGCCAGCCATGCTGGTTGGGGAATTCTGGGAGTTGAAGTCCACAAGTCTTAAAGTGACCAAGTTTGAAGACCTCTGTTATAGTGAATCTGGAAGGGTTTTTGTTTTTTTGTTTTTTAGACATAAAAACCATCCTTTTTCTCCATTTCTTACTTGAAATATTTAGCCTTTTGTTTACTGGCTTTTAACAGTTGTTAGCCCTCCAAGTGGCCTCATGGAGTCTCAGAGAGAGTGTTAATGAGCAGATGACTGCAAGGAATATAAAGACTTCCCTTGTCCACCATTCAGTCAGAACTGAGGAAGCTTCTTGGATGAGAAGCGACACGTCTTCAGGGAAAAACAAAGGAAGCCCAGCTGCCCCTTGAGAAAGCACCTTTGGGGCAACCGTGACCTGGATGGCTGAGCGTCTCCCTGGACACCTTCTTGGGTCATTCTGCACAATCTCTCCAACCAGCCAAATTTCAGAAGTGCCCTTTCTTTAGCCAGGTTCAAGAGATTTCTCAGCAGGCGCGTTTCCATTTTGCAGATCTAGCGTTTTCTGCCTGGGGAATTCTGGGAATTGAAGTCCACAAGCCTTAAAGTTGCCAAGAACGCCAGCTGGGGAATTCTGGGAGTTGATGTCCCACAAGCCTTAAAGTGGCCAAGTTTGGAGAACAAGCAACGTCTAACCCAGGGGTAGGCAACCTTGGCTCTTTTATGACTCGTGGACTTCAACTCCCAGAATTCCTGAGCCAGCCATGCATGGCTGGCTCAGGAATTCTGGGAGTTGAAGTCCACGAGTCATAAAAGAGCCAAGGTTGCCTACCCCTGGTCTAACCACAACGTTCCTCCCCCAGTGGACCCGTCAGCTCTTCTCCAAGCCAGAAAGCTGCTGGTGCCCCCCACCCCACCCCACCCCACCCCACGACGGAGAAGCGATCAGCCGACTCGGGCATCCAGGTTCGGCCGGTGGGACTTCAGGGCCACGACCCCCGCCCCGCGTCTCTTGCCTACTCAGCCCACCCAAAGACCCACGGGAGGGGGGGACACGCCGGAATAGTCAGGGATGGGGGGGGAACCGAGTGACCGGGAAGAGAAGCGCCGGGCTCCCCCCCCCATCTCTCCGGCGGGCTCCAGCAGGGGCGGCGGGGAGGGGGCAAAGGCGGACCCCTCCCCGATCCGAGGGTCCCTCCCCCGCCGGCCCCGGGCGAGCTCCAGATGGGGGTCAGGAAGCGGCTCGGATCCGCTTGGAAAGCGCTTTTGAGCGCATCCGCCCGCCTGACTCACGCCGCGGCCCCCGCCAGCCGGGAAGGGGCGCGCCCGCCGCCTTCCCTCCCTCCCTCCTTCCCTGCCCGTCGCTGGACCTGCTCGCTGGGCGCCGGCCGGAGCGGAGCCCAGCGCTGGAGCGGAGCGCGCAGGCAAGTCGGGCGGGGGGCGGACGGGCAGGGCTGGGTGGGTGGGCAGGGCTCCGGCGCAGCCCGATTGCTGCTTGCCTCCCCCACCCACCACCTCCCCGCTCGGCCGGAGGAAGAACTCTGCACGTGCTCGCGGGAATGGGGAAGCGGCGCTGGGGAGCCTGCGAGGAATGCTGGGGTGGGGTGGGGGGAGGCAGGAAGGAAAGAAAGAGACCCCTGAAGGAGGCTCTTTGCCCGAGTCCACCCAGGATAGCTGGGGAGGCTATTCCCTTGTCCCGACGGAGTGAAAGGACAAGTCAAGTTGCTAGTCCTCTGGACACCTGCCGGCACCTGGGAAAGCGGAGGGGGGGGTTCCTCGTGGGGGTCTCCCCGCGTTAGTCCCTTTGGGACTCTCGGAGAGGGAGAAGCCTAGTTGCTCGCGAGTAGCTTCTGCTCAATTCTGCGGCTGGCGTTTTTTTTGGGGGGGGGCGGCGGGGGGAGACTTGGCAGCTAGCCAAGGTCTTTGGGCAACCCGCCCCCCCTCCCGCCCGCGCCTGGGTTCACCTGCCAGCCGCGGGCCTGAGCAGCTTGGCAGAACAAAACCAGGAACACCCCCGCCCCAAGTTTGCCTTGGCGGGAGGGGTGGGGAGGGGTGTCCTTTTGTGCCCCCCCCCTTGGAGGGGACCGCTTCGAATCACGAAGTCCGGCGGGACTTTCCCAACTCTCTCGCCTTTCGGTTGGCTGCATCGGGCTCGCTCGGACTGCTGGGTCTCCTCCTCCGTGGTCTACGCGCGGATTGTCTGACTCACAACTGCGGACTGGCCCAAATTTGGAAGCGCTTTCCTGCGTCCCGCCGTGGAACGGAGGAGGAGGAGGAGGACCGCGAAGTTTCGCGCTGCACGTGTGTGCGTTGCGTCGGTGTGTTGCGTGTGTGTGTGTGTCGCCTTTCCAGCAATTGCCATTTCCTCCGCCGCTTCCTGCCTCAAGGCAGAAAGGCGCGCGGGGGACCCTGCCTCTGTCCTCCCCCCCCCTTCTTTCCTCCGCCCCCCCTTCTTTCCTCCCCCCCCCCCGCCGGCCTTCCTCCGCCGGTAGAGTCAGCCTGTCGGTCCCGGGAATCCGCCGCCACCTCGAATGGAGCCGGACGGGGCTGTTGGTCAGTTCTGCAGCGGCCCCTCCCCGCAGCAGCTGCGCTGTCAGGCAGCCCTGCCCCCCCTCCAGCTGTTTCGCCCGGCAGGGACCTTCTTGCACATCTGCAGCTGCCTTCCGCCGTCGCGAGCACCGCAGCAGCAACTAGCTGTATATACATTTTATAGATATAAAAATATTATTTAAATAAGGAAGACTATATACAGTATACATGATTCATTTATATAGGGGTCTCCAAGCTTCTTGGCAACTTTTAAGACTTGTGGACTTCAACTCCCAGAATTCCACAGCCAGCATGCTGGCTGGGGAATTCTGGGAGTTGAAGTCCACAAGTCTTAAAGTTGCCAAGGTTGGAGACACACACACACACATCCTGATTTATATCGTTCCATCTTTTTAAGAGTGTAAGCCGCGCAGAGTTACCCCATGGTAAGATGGGCAACCAATACATTTTAAAAATAAATATGAATAAATATCAAACTTGGACAAGCCGTCCGATGGAGGGGGTCCCGCTGAGTCCTTGTGGCCCAAAGTCCTTGCTTAGGTTGTTAAAAACTATGTTGGCCACTCCCCCTCCCCCACCTTTCCAGGGATGGAGTCCTTTATCCTTTTCTGCTCAGAAACTGTAGATGGGAAGGGCCCTTGAGGCCATCCAGTCCAACCCCCTGCTCAGTGCGAGCATCCTAATCCGAGTCCTCTGACAGATGGTTGTCCAGCCTCCCTTTGACCCAGCAGGGCTCCGGAAGAGGTTCTCAAGAAGAGACCGGACAGCCACTGTCTTGGAATGGTATGGGCCAGGGTCTCCTGCTTGAGCACAGGGTTGGGCTAGATGACCTCTAGGGTCCCTTCCAGCTCTGTTATTCTGTTATTTGTCTGAACTGGCATCGTGGTCTCCTGCTGGAGAAGAAGGGGGCTGGACTAGAAGACCTCCAAGGTCCCTTCCAGCTCTGTTATTCTGTTATTTGTCTGAACTGGCTTGAGAAGAAGGGGACTGGACTAGATGACCTCCAGGGTCCCTTCCAGCTCTGTTCTGTTATTTGTCTGAACTGGCTTGAGAAGAAGGGGACTGGACTAGATGACCTCCAGGGTCCCTTCCAGCTCTGTTCTGTTATTTGTCTGAACTGGCTTGAGAAGAAGGGGGCTGGACTAGATGACCTCCAGGGTCCCTTCCAGCTCTGTTATTTGTCTGAACTGGCTTGAGAAGAAGGGGGCTGGACTAGAAGACCTCCAGGGTCCCTTCCAGCTCTGTTATTCTGTTATTTGTCTGAACTGGCTTGAGAAGAAGGGGGCTGGACTAGAAGACCTCCAGGGTCCCTTCCAGCTCTGTTATTCTGTTATTTGTCTGAACTGGCTTGAGAAGAAGGGGGCTGGACTAGAAGACCTCCAGGGTCCCTTCCAGCTCTGTTCTTCTGTTATTTGTCTGAACTGGCTTGGGAAGAAGGGGGCTGGACTAGAAGACCTCCAGGGTCCCTTCCAGCTCTGTTCTTCTGTTACCCTTACCATTGGAAGGATCTTTCTAACATTCAACACCCAACATCCACCCTACTCTGATTTAAACCCAGGAGTCCTTGAACCAGGTCTTGCCTTGGTTCTGCGTGAAGCCGCTCTGGGTGTCTGAAAAGGACCACCAGCCCCCCCCCTTGGGCCGCTCCTCCATTCGACCCCATTACGTCCCACTCCTCTCAATCACCCTGGTGGTCTTCCTTGGGACAGCCTCCCCCCGCTCGGTCTGGACCTTCTTCCCGTGTGGGGCTGAGAACGGGACCCAGCCTCAAATTCCTGGGTGGGACCCGATCAACATAACGGAGGGAGAGGATCCTTCCTTGGCCTCCTCCGCAGACTCGGCGGTGCTGGTGACCCGCGTTCAGCTGCTGCTCAGCCGCAGTTCCCCCTTTTCGCTTCTCTGACGCTGGGATCCAAAAGGTCAATGCCGGCAATCCTGCAGGCCTTACCCCTATCACTCAGCACAGATTGACAGCCGTCAATCATTCTGGCCGTTAAGCAGGTCCTCACGCGACCACTTGTTAAGTGAATTTGCAGCTGTTAAGTGAACTCACTGTACTCAAGGGGGTGTTTTTGCCGGAAAATGAAAGTTGGGGGGGGGGAGGAGATAAATTGCAGTCAGGTGATCACAGGACGCTGCAAAGGGCCATAAGTCCAGGCTGGTTGCTGGGCGCCCCAAATGTGGTCACGTGACCTGGGGGGGGGGCAGCTGTCAGAACTCCAAATCCAGCTGCGAAAAAATCTCTTTTGGGGGGTCCATCTTAACTCTGAACAGTCATTAAGCAGCCAGTCCTCAGAGAAGGACGACCTGTACAGCAACGGCAACAGAGACACACACACAAACTGGAGGGAGCTTCAATTGCACCCTTGCAGCCACCCGCTTAGCAAAAAAGACCCCCTCCCCAATTTTCCCCAGGAGCTCAGAAAGGGGCAGTGGCTGTGCAGTTGAAGGCAGGCCCTCATTCCTCCCTCCCTCCCTCCCTTCTTCCCTCCCTCCTTCCCTCTCCTTCCTTCCTTCCCTCCCTCCCACCCTCCATCTCTCCTTCCCATCTCCTTCCTTCCTTTCTTCTTTCCTTCTTCCCTCCCTCCCTCCCTCCCTCCTTCCATTCATTCGCTGTCTGTCCATCTCATTTCTAAGCAACTCTGGGTTGCTTACAGCATTAAACGCATCAAAAGCACAGGAGATAAATATTTCTAAAATAATAAAAATGGAATTCTTTTACATCTTTTGCATGCCTTGTGAGCATAAAACATGTTTTTTTTTAAAAAAAAAAAACGGTGCAGTTTCCGCTGCATAGGGAGAGCCCCTGGCTTGACCCTTCTGACTCCCCCCCCCTTGCAAAGACGCCCTGTTGGTCATCAAGAACCAAGCTGGACTCAAGGAGGCTTTTTTGGAGGATGCCCTCTACCTCGATCGTAATTTGGGGGTGGGCTGTGGCTCCCCTCTTCCTCGCTTCCAAGCATTCTCACCTGGTCTCATAAGACAATTGTTGGTGGGGGGGGAAGGAAAGGAAAGGAAAGAAGAAAGGAACGTAGGTAGGAGGGAAGGAGGAAGGAAGAGAGATGGAGGGAGGGAGGGAGGGAGGGAGGGAAGAAAGAAAGAAAGGAAAGAAAAGAAAAGAAAAAAGAAAAGAAAAGAAAAGAAAAGAAAAAAAGAAAGAGGGAAGGAGGGAGGGAGGGAGGGAGGGAGGAAGGAAGGAAGGAAGGAAGGAAGGAAGGAAGGAAGGAAGGAAGGAAGGAAGGAAGGAAGGAAGGAAGGAAGGAAGGAAGGAAGGAAGGAAGGAAGGAAGGAAACCCATGAATTTCTCCAGCTCTGGAATAACATCAGGGAGACTAGTGAGGCATTTGCTCCGGTAGAAACCTCTGCACCAGGTGAGTTTGATGGGCAGGGAAGGCTTCTCAGCTGTCTCCTTCTTCTCCTCCTCCAGGTTGACGTCACCTTTGGGGACAGCTGGGCTTTGGGGGACCCCCGGAAGCAGGAATGGCCCGGGTGCCACACCTTGACCACGGCTCCACAGGTAACAAGGATCTGTGCGGGGTTGAAAGCGGAGGTTTCAAAAATGAAAAATTAACTGCTGCTCCGAAAACTCGGACTCTGGCAATAATGGAGCGGAACCGTCCTTGGAAGGGCCTGTCCTGCAAAAGGGAGGGGCTTTGCCAGCTGCTATGCCAGGGAGGTGGGCAGGTGGGCAGCATCCGAGGGCTGTGCCCTTCTTACTCCGGAGAGTAAGGCGCTCTGTGCTCATCTCGTGTTCTCAGAAAAGGGGGTCTCCCCCCGCAAGACACGATACACGGTTACCCCCAAGCATTCATGTTCTCCCCGTTTGGTTTCCAGGTCTGGCTCGCTCTGTCTTGTACCCGGATCAGGACCAGGCCAGGGAGAAGATGCCTTACTCAGTGGAAACCCCCTACGGCTTCCTGCTGGATCTAGACTTCCTCAAGTACGTGGATGACATCGAGAGAGGCCAGACCCTCCGGAAGTTGCCCCTGCACCGCAAAGTTAAGGGGTCCAAGCCAGCCCAGAGCTCCCCCCGCAGCCAAATGGGGGGCTGGGCCTCCACCGAGTCTCTCTCATCCACGACCAGTGAGGATGGGAAACCCGCCTTCTCCTCACGGCCCCCAACGGCTTCCTACGAAACCAAGGACCTCACAGGCAAAAACGGCTCCTTTCCGACGTCTCCTGCTCCCACAACCCAGCATCTCCCCCCAGCTTCTCCCGATTCAGTGGGGAGAGGCAGCCGGGTGGAAACGACCTTGCTGGAGACCAGTAGGAGGCTGGAGGAGGCACAGCTGAGTTTGCTGACTGGTGGGGGAGGTGCATCGTTCAAGAGAACAACCGGCCCTTCCAGAGAGAGCACATGTCCCCCCAATTCTGCTTCCTCTCTGTCCGGGGACAGCCAGACTGAGCCTGTGAAGACAAGCCCCCCTAATTCGGGAAGGAGCACCCCGGTTCCGGCAGTGAGCCCCGCACACCTCCATCACGTCCGGGAGCAGATGGCTGCTGCCCTCAAACAGCTGAAGGAGCTGGAGGAGCAGGTGAAGGTGATCCCTCTCCTGGAGGAGCAGATCTGCCAGCTGAAGCAGGAGAAGAAGCAGCTGGTGGCTGGCTTGGGGGAGAAGGTGGAGGTTGAAGCTGGCCAGCTGGGGGTCTTCTGCTTCCCCCCAAGACAAGCCCTCAAAGATGGGGCTGCCTCTCCGGACACAGGAGGGCCCCAGGGCACCCAGGAGGTGCAGCCTGAGAGCGAGGCGACCAAAGGAAGATCAAGTAAGATTGCAGAGCTGAAAAAACTGACCGAGCGGCTGACCGGTCCAGAGAGGGCTGGGAAGAGCAGAGGAGGGGCCCGGCCATCAAGAGCAGAGCAGCCCGGCCAGAGGTCCATTGGAGTCGGGGAGGAGGTGGACATGAGTGAACTCGTTTGCTACTACCAGAGTCAAAGACCGTGCCAGGAAGTAGCCGTTGGGTGCGAGACACAGACCCGCGACGCAGAGGTGTGGGTGATGGAGTCCTTCCTTGGGGTGTCGTCGGCCGCAGAGGAGGAGATGCAGCTGGTGCAGCACAGGGTCCAGCACCAGCAGGCCGTGATTGCCATGCTGGAGGGACACCTGAAGGAGGCCACCGAGGAACTGGAGGAGCTGCGGGTGGAGGTTTGCTCCCGCAGGCCAGGCAACCTGGTCAGCCAAGCGACCTTGGCCTGTCCAGAGATGGCTGACATTTGCGTGGAGGCCGTGCCGCCCACCCGGTGCCAGGCTGTGGGCAGCCACATCGAAACGGTGGAGGTCAGCGTCCAGAGCTTTCCGCAAGTGTCCCATGTAGGAGTCGGTTGCAACTTGCAAGGAGAATCAAGTGCAGAAGCAAAGCCCACCAAGGACTCACAACAGAAAACGCCACTGACCTCCCTGGGGACGGAGCACACGGGCCAAAAAGGCCACCTCGAGTACACAGCAGCAACGCCAGGTTGTGGCACAGCTGGGGAGGGCTCCAGATCAGAAGACGCCAGGCCTCCCACAGGCAGCAAGGAAGGGGCACTGGTCCAGCTGGCACTGCAGACCACAGAGGGAGAACCGGATGCTGGCCCACCTTTGCCCCTGGGGATGGGCAGCAAGGGCAGCCAGGAGCCAAACGGGGCAGAGGGGGTCTCGGGGGCTGGTGAGTGCCACCATCACATGCAGCACACAAGGCTGGGCTACTCCGTGGTGGCTGCCAAGCTGAGACCCCACCCCTGTCCTTCGTCAGTTGAGGGTTTCTTAAGATGCATGTTCACGACGTAGCTGCAAATTTGTCTTGCTGCCTCTGAAAATGTAGGGAAGAAGCTTTCCTCCCCACAGAGACCCCCAAACCACAAACACACACACACACACATCAGGCTCAGGAGAAGGGCCAGATTACTTACTGTAGGCCTCCCTTCCCTGTGGCCAGAGCTTCTGGCATTATACAAACGGCGCCTGGTATACCTTGGACACTGGGTGCTTTAGGACACTAGGTGCCATTCAGCATTGTGGCACCACGCAGCTTGCTCCAAGAGAGCATACGGGGAGGGGGAGGACAAGAACATGTGTGTGTGTGTGTGTGGTGGGGCTTCTGGGACCAGGCCTCGGGGCGGGAGTTCTCAGTCTGGCCCTATTCGCTCACCCCCAACCCCTGAAGCCTGGAGTTTCAGTGGGGGCTGCAGGACGAGCTGAGGCCAACCTTGCAGGGGTCCCCGTTGTCCTAGGAAGGACCGCTTTGGGTGGGCCCCACGTGGCCCCAATTGCACAACACCCCAGAGCTGAAAGGGGCCGATTGGGCCTGGGAGCGCAAAGAGTCCCACGGCACCATTTTGAACCTACTTAAAAGGGGGCCAATCGGTGCATTGTGCAAAGGCAATCACTGGGTGTGGGTGTTTGATGAGGGGGAGGATGAGGGCCCCCTCCCCCTTTCCTCCTTGAAAAGAGAGTTCCAGGATGGCTGAAGCACTGCAAGGGTCTCTCCCAGCTTTGGGGAAAACGTGGGTCCCTGGGGGTCTCTCGTCTCCAAGAATCCCACCACCACCACCACCACCCCGGTCTTTACCGCCTCCAAGAAACCTGTGGGGTGGGGGGCATAGTTGGAATGGCATCTTCCCTGGGGGAGAGGGGCCCATATACAACAGCTGCCTGCCCTGGGTTTCCCGGACATAGTTCGGGATAGTAGTTCAGGTGCTGGCCTAGAATCCAGGAGGCAGCGAGTTCTAGTCCTGCCCTAGGCATGAAAGCCACAGTTGGGGTAACTTTGGCCCAGTCACTCTCTCTCAGCCTAACCTACCTCTCAGGGTGATTGTGGGGAAAAGAGGAGGCGGGAGCATCATGCGCAGTCGGAAGTTACCATCTGTGAAATACGAGTTATGATAAAGTAGCAACATTACTGAACACAATGACCCACAAACCGGTCATTTGGGGTGCCCGGAAACCGGCTCACACTTGTGACCAATTGCAGCACCCTTGCGGTCATAGGACTGCCATTTGCACCCTTCTCCGCTGGCTTCCCCCCCAAAAAAAGTCACCCCAAGTTGCTGGAGTAAACCCATCCCCAGTCTTTCTTTGCTTGTACGTGCCCTCCTTTCCCCCCCCCTTTGATCACATACCCCGCACCTCCCTGTGCTTGCACACACTCACACGCACCGCCTCCCTGCAGTCACACGCATGCATCCCACGTCCTCACTCCCCAGCCTTTCTGAGCCGACACGGCTCCCTCCCCCGATTCAGATGTGCCCCTCCCACTGCCCTCTGGCACCCCAACCTGGGACTTTCTCGGCTGCCCACTTAGTGACCCCCCTGAGTCTTGGTTTATGACAACAACCGGGAACTGCCAGGATTGCTGTCATTAGCTGTGCAGCCACCTGCTTTACGACTGCTTAACGATGGCAACCCCAGCCCCGACGGCAGTCGTAATTCGAGGACTATGTGTAAAGGCAGGGTATACATCTCGGAATAACAAAATAACCATCATCACCATCATGAGGGTCCTCTCCTCCTCCTCCGCCCCTCCCTTTCCTCTGCAGGTGTCCTGAAGTCAATAATGAAGCGGCTGGACAGCCCGGCCAAGGCAGAGCCGAGGGGCAGCGGGAAGAAGACCCTCCAGTTTGTGGGCCTCCTGAATGGCGAGTACGAACCGTTCCTCTCCTGGAGTGGGAGAAAAAGCCGAGGGGTGGGCCGACTGCAGGGGCCCCCCATGCACCATGGGGGGAGGGGGAGAGGATGTGGCTGATGGTCTGTCTGCTCAATTTTGCTCCCAAATCCTTGGAAACTCCAATTCATCCAGTGGAGCTTCCTACCTCCTTGGGATCGAGCCTTCATGACAGAGGCAGTCTACCCCCAAACGCCAGAACCCTGATCTGGAATACACACCTGGGCCCTTCTCCTAGGGGAGTGGGGGGCACCCGAGGGGTGGGACTGAATAGAACCGGGCTTAGGAAGAGACGTCCGCCCACAGCAGGTCCCGGGGAAACTAAATGGAGCCTCCTCGTTCGGGAGCAGCCACCTTTGTGAGAGCATTAGCATCTTGCTTTGGCCTCTTTGCCCTGCTTGCGGGGTTCTTGATGGGATTGTGGGGGGAGGACAAGATGGATTTGGAAGGCACTGTGAGCCAGGGATCACATGGGGGGCCATGGCGGGTAGACAAGGATCCTGGGACCCTGGGCCTCCTCTGACGCCCTCTCTCGTGGCAGGTATGAGAGCACCTCTAGCGAGGAGGAGGAAGAGGAGGAGGAAGAGGAGGAGGAGGATGGGTCCCCAGGAGAGGGATCTCTCCACGGCTCCTTCTGCGAGACCATCGGCAACCCCGGTGACTTGGGGGGCGATGTTGCTGCCAGCCCAGATGTCAGCGACAGCAGCGAGGAAGAGGAGGGGAGCCCGGTCTCAGAGGCAGCTGCGCCCGGCCACCCACAACTGGGCTCCGATCCCGAAGAGGCTGCTGGACAAGGAGGAGTAACTCCCAGGGTCAAAGAGAGGTAAGAGCATTTCCCAAGGTGAAGGACCCCAGACCCCTTTCCGGACCTTCCTTGCCGGGAATGGTCTGGATTCTCCCACCACCTCCCCTTTGTACCCTCCCCCAGGCTCTGAAGAGGGAGGGGCAGTTTCCGTCCTCCCCCTTCCCCAAATTATAGACCCGCCCTTCTTCCAGTCTCAGCTCCTCCAGTTTGTAAAATGGGCGCATCCAATTGCAGAGGATGCTAGTGAGGCAGGAATCATAGTAGAAGCCCAAGGAACACGCATCCTCCCCACAACCAGCTGACTAGGGAATTCTTGGGAGTTGAAGCCCCCCCCCCCCCGCCTTAAAGTAGCCAAAATTTAGAAATTTTGGACTGGATGATACAAAAATCATTTCCAGCCCATTGAGAGAGTCTGAAGGCCTGTCTGAAAAAGCCATCCTGCCCTGGATCGTCAGTCCTCTGAACTAAAATCTGGGGGGGGAAATGTTAAAAATCTAAAATAATCTAAACTAAAATCTGGGAAAAAAATGTTAAAATCTAAAATCATCTGAACTGAAATCTGGAGGGGGGGGATGTTAAAATCTAAAACGACCTGAACTAAAATCTGGAAAAAAAATGTTTACAATCTAACTAAAATCTGGAAAAAATGTTTAAAATCTAAAATCGTCTGAACTGAAATTGGAAAAAAAAATGTTAAAATCTAAAATGACCTGAACTGAAAACTGGAGAAACTTTAAAATCTAAAATAACTTCAGCTAAAATCAGGAGAAACTTTAAAATTTAACTTTTGTTGTTGTTGTTAGTTGCGAAGTCGTGTCCGACCCATCGCGACCCCATGGACAACGTTCCTCCAGGCCTTCCTGTCCTCTACCATCTTCTGGAGTCCATTTAAGCTCACGCCTACTGCTTCAGTGACTCCATCCAGCCACCTCGTTCTCTGTTGTCCCCTTCTTCTATTGCCCTCCATCTTTCCCAGCATTAGGCTCTTCTCCAGTGAGTCCTTCCTTCTCATTAGGTGGCCAAAGTACTTGAGTTTCAACTTCAGTATTTGGCCTTCTAAGGAGCAGTCAGGGTTGATCTCCTCTAGGACTGACCGGTTTGATCGCCTTGCAGTCCAAGGGACTCGCAGGAGTCTTCTCCAGCACCAGAGTTCAAAGGCCTCAATTCTTTTGCGTTCAGCCTTTCTTATAGTCCAACTTTCACAGCCATACATTGCAACTGGGAAAACCATGGCCTTGACTATACGCACTTTTGTTGGCAGGGTGATGTCTCTGCTTTTTAGTATGCTGTCTAAATTTGCCATAGCTTTTAGCATCGCTCAAAAGCAGAAGAGGGGGGCCCTGGCTTTGGGGAGATCAGAAGAGCGGGGGAGAACCCCTCTGTTTCCACCCCCCACACACACACCCAAAGGCAAGAGGCACAGGTTACGTTCGGGGGGGGGTTGGAGAACCGGCAGAGAGGAGTCCAAATCAGAACCATTAAGCTGGAAGTGGACAATCCTGGTTTTGCAAGTCCATCTTGAGGTGCCGGTCAGTTTTCTTGGCACAGTGCTGGGTGTGTCATGTCTCCCAAAGAGCCACTCGGCTGGCTGACCCCCATCGGCCTCTCCGGCAGGTTTGAGCTGAGCCCGTGGATGCGAGAGGCCTGCCTGGTGGTGCGGACCCAGCTGGGCCAGGGCCGAGGGGCCCCAAAGAGCAAAGAGCTGGTGAGTAGCCCCAGGAGCCGGACCTCGGCATTGAGGGAGGCGGAAGGGCTGGCAAAGAGTGGGTCTTAACTGTCCGTGTCTGGCAGAAGCCGCACACCACATCCCAAATTAATTCAATCTGCTTTCCCACTTTTGGGGAGACAATTCGTGCTGGCCACCCCGGGGCTGATTTGCCCCCAAACTGGCCCACACGGGCTGGCAGGGGTCTTCTGACCCACGAGGTTCCCTCCCCGTCTGTGGGCGCAAAGGGAGCCCCAGAAGCTGAAACCTCCTGTGAGGTGGGGGGGGTGGAGGCGAGGGGTGTGCATATTGACTTCTGCCCCGCTTGGTCCCCCAGCTGTCCAGCAGCAGCCTGGTCGTGCGGGAATGGTTCCGGGTGTCCAGCCAGAAGACCTCCCGGTCCGGCAAGGTGGCCAAGTACCTGCAGGCCTTTGCCGAGCTCTCCCCGGCACTGCTGGCCCACGTAATCAACCTCTCCGACGGCAACGGGAACATGGCGCTCCATTACAGCGTCTCCCACTCCAACTTCGACATCGTCCGGCTCCTGCTCGACACAGGTGACCCCCCCGGGGTTTGGGGGGGGACCTTAAATCGATTCAAGCCCTCTGGTATGCTTATGACCGCAGTGGGGACCAGAACTTCCATTGCTAAGTGAGGCGGTCGTTAAGCAAGTCACACCCAATTTTTATGACCTTTTACGGTCAGGGTCATTAAGCAAACCACAGTCAATAAGCAAATCGGGCTCTCTGCACTGATTCTGCACATCAGAAGCCGGCTGGACTGTCAGAAACGGTGGTCGTGCGAACCTGGGACACCGCAACCATCCTAAGCATGAGAACTACTTGCAAGTCCCTTTTTGCAGCGCTGTTGCAACTTTGAACGGTTGCAAGTATGGGTCCAGTCAGGAGAGGGGCTGTCTCAGTCTGGGGCTGCAAAGGGGCTGGTATGGGGGGGGGGGGGCAGAAGTGTCACAACCGCCTTCCTCAAGGATGCAGGGGATGTGGGGACTTTTCAACTGCCAAAACACCACAGCCTCACATACTGACTGGGGAATGCTGGGAGTTGAAGTCCACATATCCTTCAGCAGAATTGTTGGAAGGGACCTTGGAGGTCTTCTAGTCCCACCCCCTGCTCAAGCAGGAGACCCATTCCAGACAAATGACTGTCTAGCCTCTTCTTAAAAGCCTCCGTTGATGAAGCACCCACAACCTCTGGTGGCAAGCTATTCCACTGGTTGATTGTCCTCACTGCTAGGAAGTTTCTCCTTAATTCCAGGTTGCTTCTCTCCTTGATCGGTTTCCATCCGTTGCTTCTTCTCCTGCCTTCAGGTGCTTTGGAGAATAGGTTGACCCCCCCCCCATTCTTTGTGGCAGCCCCTCAAATACTGGAAGACCGCTAAAAGCCTCTCTAAAGGCCAGTGCACAGGATCAGCCCCACACATCCAACTGGCCCCTAAACAGACCAGAATTGAAGCCTCATTCCCCCCCCCCCACACTCAAAAAAGCCCCTTTCCACCACTCTCACCTGAACGACTTCCCAGTTACTTTGGGAGCATGTCCGCCTTCCCCAACGTGGTGCCCGTGGGCCACTGGAGACCAGAAAGGCCATTCAAGGTTGGTGGTGGGGGCTTCTGACCCCTCATGTCCTCACCACCAATTTCTCCCCTCCCCCAATAAGGTGTCTGCAACATCAATCACCAGAATAAAGCAGGCTACACAGCCCTCATGTTGGCTGCGCTGGCCACCATGGAGCGGCAGGACGACATGGCCGTGGTCCGAAGACTCTTCGACCTGGGCAACGTCAACGCCAAGGCCAGCCAAGTAGGTATCTTGGGAGGGCGGGGAAGAGGGCTCCCCTCTCCTGGGACGGACGCCAGGGGGGTCCAATGGGAAGCAGGGGGCGCTCCGGGCGTGCTCGGAGGCACTCTCTCCGAAAGCAAAGCCCTTGTACGCATTTCCACTGGGGTTGCAGGCCGGCCAGACGGCATTGATGCTGGCGGTCAGCCACGGGAGGCAGGAGATGGTGGAGGCCCTGCTGGCCTGTGGGGCAGACGTCAACCTGCAGGACGAGGAGGGCTCCACCGCGCTCATGTGCGCCTGCGAGCACGGCCGGGCAGAAACCGTGCAGCTGCTTCTGGCGCAGCCGGCCTGCGACGCCTCCATTGTGGATCACGTGAGTTGCTGCCTCCTTGTCTCAAGCTGCTAGTCCTCAGTATGGCAACATCCTCGAAGGAGGCTCACCCAAACCTAACAAACCCAATAAACTCTTTGCTCTTTGTAGACACCAATTTGGAATCTATCTTTTTTTTTTTAAGCTTGCGTAACAAGCTGTGGTGTCCACAGCTTTACGGGCACGGTGGCTGCTTTATAACCACCACAAAAACAGTCATAAAATTGAGTCTATCACACGGGTGACATGCTTTATGGCCATCGCGGGCAGACTCCATTATGGTGGTAACTCAAGCCCTTCCTGAGCAATTGTTTCAGGAACCCCCTCTACCCCGTTTCTGTCCCGCCTGCGGAAGAGATCTCTCCGCCATGATTTAATCCACTAACCCAGGGGTAGGCAACCTTGGCTCTTTTATGACTCGTGGATCTCAATTCCCAGAATTCCTGAGTGAGCATGGCTGGTTCAGGAATTCTGGGTATTGAAGTCCACAAGTCATAAAAGAACCAAGGTTGCCTAGCCCTGACTAACCCATCTCACAAGGTGAGAAGAAAATGAAAATCACCTCAAATGCCTGGAAGTCATTAAAAGTTCGGCCATTCCAGGTTCGAAATTCAAATAATTAAGGAGCGGAATCAGAAAAATTAAAAATGTTCAGCATTTTCATAAAAATTGCTGCCAGACCCCTGTTTTGTTTTGGGTTTTTTTTGTTTGTTTGTTTGTTTTGGAAAGACAGGACCGCCCCTTTGTGGTCCAGCCGCCACCTTTCTTAACACACTCTTACAGGACGGCAATGAGGCTGTGGCCATCGCCTTGGAGGCCGGACATGACAACATTGCGGCTCTGATATCCGCGCACCTCACACAGTCCGCAGATAGGTGAGTGCATCCCCTTTGCATAGCTCCAGCCCCGCCCCCCAGCCAGCCTCAGTTTCTCTGGAACTAAGATTTGTCGTCTGTTAGATGTCTCCGTCATCCAGATCATGGTTGCCTCAAAGGTGCTTTTTCAGGAGGCAAACTGGACTTCCTTGTTTTTCTTTGATAAGATGTTTCGCTTCTCATCCAAGAAGCTTCTTCAGCTTCTGAATGGTGGGAAATGGAAGGATTTATACTCCTTGCAGACAGCTGGTCATTTGCCTTCTTTGAGAGAGTCATTGAGGCCACTTGGAGTTTTGTCTGTGTCCTCAGGGTCCAAGTGGCCTCAACAGCTCTCTAAAAGGAGGCAAACGACCAGCTGTCTGCAAGGAGTATAAATCCTTCCATTCCACACCATCCAGTCGGAGCTGAAGAAGCTTCTTGGATGAGAAGCGAAACGTCTTCAAAGATAAAACAAGGAAGTCCACTTTGCCTCCTGAAAAAGCACCTTGGGTCATCTGTTAGAGGTTGATTTCAACCTGCGCAGGGAAATTTGCGCACAGCAGACACAAGCAAGGTGGCCGAGAGTAGGCCAAAAAAGCTGCTGTTTTAGAGAATGCCAGCTCCCGTCTGCTTCAGCCTTGGTTTACCTAATTGAACAGAGCTTCCTGACATCAAGAGGCTCTCCCCCATTGGCCGGGCAGCCTGCAGACAAAATCAGGGTTCAGGAGCTGTAATGAAAACAAGCTATAGAAGGGGGGGGGGGTTGCAGCCTGTTCAGCAATGGCTTGTGTCTCTGTTCACAGGCCGGGACCGTGACGGTATTCTTCTGCGATCCTAAGCCGCTTTGGCACTTGAACCAGCCCATCTGCAGCAACCAAAGACGAAGGCCACCATTCCCAGGAGACGCTTCCTGCGCCACCATGAACCTCTCCGTTCACACGCTCCGACTGACGCTTGGGATCCCTTTGGGGCGAGGCTCACCCTGGGCCAGCTTCACTATTTGGGGCCACCTGGTCAAGCTTACAGGGTCCTCAGTTCCGCCAACAGGAAGCCATCAGGGAAAAGCAATGACCTGTTCTATTGCAGCCTGCAAAATTCTTGCTCTGCACATGGAGAGGACAGCAGGGCTTGGGGGCAAAGGCCTCTTCCCAAGCAGGGGGGGAGGGGGGGCATCTGCCAGGCAAACCTCCACCTGTAATCAGAACTGGTAACAGGGTGTAGCGCCCGGTGAGGACTAGAAACTACCTATCCAAATTTTTATCTCACTAGAATAAAATTTTGTTAACACTTTTATTCCTGTCTCACACGATTCCTACAGTTGGGGAATAAAACGTGGGAGGAAGCAGAGGACTTTGTGCTTTTCAGGCAATTCATCCGTTTGGCATAAAATATTCATGTGGCACTCTGGGTCGTTTTTAAAGATGGCTCCAGCCTCACTGAGATGATTAGCACCCAAAAGAAATAGGAATGGGGCCGGTGGTGGCTGGAGCAATTTCCAAACGAACTTGTCAACATTCAGCTCGAGAATCCAAATAAAACGCCAGGTTGTCCCGTTTGTGGGAATCTTACTCTTTATTGAGTACACGGCATGGTGATGTCGAAGCAAAACTAACTCTGAGGTTCCCAGACACCAGTTCATAGAATTAAACAATCATTTCTCCAGCCAAACCCCCAACCTCTTGCTTATGGGAACCGTCTGCTTCCTCTCCACACCTACTGCGGTGTCCTTGGAAAGGTTTCAGGCTCTCACAGACTTCAGGCGAATCGGAGAGGTTTCGTTTCTCCATCTAACCCATTCTAAATAGCAACACCTCCCTCCCCTTACTCTAATGGCAAGTTGAAACGAAGAGGCACCTAGCTGCCAAAGTTTCACTCTTGATAGAACTAAGTCTAGTTTAATGAAGAGAAGGACGAAGGGGGACATGATAGCAGTGTTCCAATATCTCAGGGGCTGCCACAAAGAAGAGGGAGTCAAGCTATTCTCCAAAGCCCGAAGGCAGGACAAGAAGCAACGGATGGAAACTAACCAAGGAGAGAAGCAACCTGGAACTAAGGAGAAACTTCCTGACAGTTAGAACAATTAACCAGTGGAACAACCTGCCTCCAGAAGCGGTGAATGCTCCAACACTGGAAGTTTTTAAGAAGAAACTGGACAGCCATTTGTCCGAAATGGTATGGGGTTACCTGCCTGAGCAGGGGGTTGGACTTGATGACCTCCAAGGTCCCTTCCAACTTTATTATCATTATTATTATTATTACGTTGGAGCAGGTGTAAGCTATCTTATAAATCTTTGACTTGCCATCTGTCGGGAGTCACGGCAGACCCCCCAAAAGCTACTTATGACCCGGTTCCAAAGGTCTAATGGCCGTTGCTGCCATCACCTCGCAATCACATGACGACGTTTTGGGGGCTCAGCAACTGCTCTTCATTTGCAGCACCCCACACCACATGACCTGTTTATGACGTTTTTGCTGAAAACAGGCATTTACTTCACATTTTTCTGGCAAAAAATAGCCCCATAGCAAACAATGGCATTACTAACCATCACGCTTGCTTAACTGCATGCAGTCATTTGCTTAATGACCGCCACAAAATAGTCGTAAAATTGGGTCAGATACATGACTCATTTTATGAACATCGCAACTTATGATTGTAAGGGCTCCATTACGGCCGTTAAGTCGAAAGAAGAGCAACTAAGAGGATCCAAGGCCTGGAGATAAAACGTATGAAGAATGGCTGCAGGATTGGGGAATGGCCAGTCTAGAGAAAAAAAACGACTAAGGGAGACATGATAGCATTGTTCCAATATTTGAGGGGCTGCCATAAAGAGGGGAGGGGTCAACTTATTTTCTAAAGCACCTGAAGGCAGGACAAGAAACAATAGGAGAGAAGCAACCTGGAATTGAGGAGAAACTTCCTAACAGCGAGGACAATTAACCAGGGGAACAACTTGCCTCCAGACATTGTGGGTGCTCCATCACTGGAGGTTTTTAAGAAGAGACTTGTCAGCCATTTGTCTGAAACGGTATAGGGTTTCCTGCTTGAGCAGAGGGCTGGACTGGAAGACCTCCAAGGTCCCTTCCAGCTCTATTCAGATTATACTTCCTATATTCCACTGAGCTAATTTTCTAAATGACAAAGTAGCCATTACAAACCAGTATCCATATCATCCTGCCATTTTAATTGGAGACCCTGCTAGAGGTCAGATTCGCCCTATACTTCCCCCCCAAAGGGTACCAGCTAGGTGTGTCCTTGCCCCCCAGCTTTCCCAATACAGACGGATCCACTGAGCAAGACGTTTGTGATGCTTTGATGTCACACAAGTAGGTGACACTGCTACAGTGGGCCCCTTCCTTCCCAGACTGGTGTCCTTCACATGTGTTGACAGCTCCCGAGGCTGAAAGCCAGCCTTTCTGGAGAACGATAGGCTGGAGGAGAAGGCAACATTACTGAACGTGCCAAAAATTAGGAGCACGCTAGTAACATCCTTTCCAACCAACAAATGAATGTCACGAAAATCTAGAAATGTTTGTAAGCTGGTGCCTTTTAATAAAATGTTATTAGTAAAGGAGGATGTTTCTAGTTCAGGGTTGAAAGGAGGGGTCCTTGGTGCTCTCTGAGCTGGCTTGTTTTCTTGCAGACGTTTCATGACCCAAACTAGTGCTAAAATGTTGATAATTATCAACGCTACACTATTCTCCAAAGCCACCAGAGGGCAGGACGAGAAACAATGGTTGGAAGCTGACCAGAGAGAGAAGCAAACCTGGAATTAAGGAGAAACTTCCTGACAGTGAGGACAATTAACCAGTGGAACAGCTTGCCACCAGAAATCGTGGGCGCTCCATCACTGGAGGTTTTTAAGAAGAGACTGGACAGTCACTTGTCTGAGATGGTATAGGTTCTCCTGCTCGAGCAGGGGGCTGGACTAGAAGACCTCCAAGGTCCCAGCTCTATCTTATTATGTTACATAGTTTGGGTCATGAAACATCTGCAAGGAAACAAGCACACTCAGAGAGCACCAAGGACCCCTCAATGAAACGTTAAGTCAGAAAAGGCACCCCCAAATGATCCTCTGCTCGCTTCAGACTAACCCTAGTCTGAAATGTCTCAACGAATGCCACCCAGACAAGCTTGGCCTCTTGCCAGGAAATGCCACAGCTATCAAAAGGGAGAACCCAGAAAGCACCATTGTGCGCTGGGCATGGAAAGCATCTCCAAGGAAGGCCTGAGGGGAGAAGCCCAGTTGCAGCTAGGAGTCAAGCAGTCAGGAAACGGCCCCATTTGCTGGCTCCATTAATAAATAAATAAAATAAATTGGAAGGCACCGTGGAGGTCATCTCGTCCAGTGGTCTGCAACCTTGACAACTTTCAAGACTTGTGGACTTCAGCTCCCAGAATTCCTCAGCCAGCTATGCTGGCTGAGGAATTCTGGGAGCTGAAGTCCACAAGTCTTGAAAGTTGTCAAGGTTGCAGACCACTGATCTAGTCCAACCCCCTGCTCAGGCAGGAAACGCTATACCATTTCAGACAAACGGCTGTCCAGTCTCTTCTTTGGTCTCCCCTCAGGGGATCCACCGTCCAACGGGCCTTCTTGGAGCCTTCCCTCAGGAGGGAGATCTAGTTTGGAAACGGCTCCAGAGATGATCGTCTAGTCCAGGGGTGGGGAACCTTGGCTCTTTTTAGGACTTGTGGACTTCAACTCCCAGAATTCCTGAGTCAGCATGGCTGCTTCAGGAACTCTGGGTATTGAAGTCCACAAGTCCTGAAAGAGGCAAGGTGGCCTATCCCCGATCTAGCCTTAAAACCCCGCGCACTGGGCCGCTTAAGCCATCCTTGGGAGGTAGAGATGAAGAACCCACAAACCCCTTTAGGGAGGGAGGGAGGGCAGTTCTTGAAACATTTTAGCACCAGCAGGTTTTTCCAGGATGCTCCTCCCAAAGCAGCCCACCACCTTTCTGTAAGGCTGCGAACTCAACGGGAGACCCAGCCCAGCAATGCAGACCCACAGAGGGGGCCAGGCGGGGAAGAACAAGCAGCCCCCACCTGGGAAGACCCCAGAAGCAACGCTTCTACCCTCCCCAGCCGATGGCTGCCAGTGTCCTCCCATCCCTGCTCCACTCCAGGAGCCCAGGATGGCCTTTTGACCTGCCAGCAGCTTCTCTTTACCACATCCAGGGAAGGGACCCTCCCCATTTCCCCTTTGGACGGCCAGGACCCACTCCCCACTCTTGGAAGCCTTTCTCGGCCTCCTTCCAGCCTCTCCAGCTCAATTCAAACCCTGCCTCTCTGTGGAGGATGGGATCTGGTGTCCCCTGAATGCTCCCCTCCCCCCCCCTCCAAAGCAACCTTTCCTGCAGTTCCCAGAATCCTCCAGGCAGCCACCATGACTGAAGCCCGCTGGGGTAGAGAGGGAGCGAGGGAAAGCACTGCTGTTCAAGCATGGAGAAAAATCCACCTGAGGTCAAGTCACAAACTTCCAGTCGCTGCTCCAATCAAAGCCCAGAAAGGCCTTCTGCCCTGCCACATCCAGCGATGGCACACCCCCCCTCCATTTCCCCTTTGGACCGGCTGTACACGCTCCCATGCTTGGAGGGAGACCGTTCTCTGCCCCCTTCCAGCTCACTACACACCCGGCCTCCCTGGACAGCAAGATTCAGATTCTCCTCCCCTAGAACTAAATAGGAATTTCCTGGCAACGAGAACCATCAGCCAGAGGAAGAACGGCTTCCCTCCAGAAGCTGTGGGTGCTGCAACCCTGGGAACGTTTAAGAAGAAACTGGACAGCCACCTGTCTGAAATGGTAGAGAGTCTCCTGCTAGAGGAAGGGGCTGGACTAGAAGATCTCCAAGGTCCCTTGCAGCTCTAATCCGATTCTGACATCCCATCATTTGAAGATGGTTGACTGGGGTGACAAAGAAACACGTTTTTTCTTTGCTTTCAATTGAGATGCTTTTGATGTGTGTCCAGGGATGGTTCTTTAAAAAAAAAAAAGGGATGACAGAAACTTAAGGAGAGAAGCAACCTGGAACTAAGGAGGAATTTCCTAACAGTGAGGACAATTAACCAGTGGAACGGAAGTTGCCTTCAGAAGCTGTGGAAGAGATTGGACACCCAGCTGTCTGAAATGGCATAGGGTCTCCTGCTTGAGCAGGGGGCTGGACTAAATGACCTCCAGGGTCCCTTCCAACTGTTATTTGTCTAGAATGGCATAGGGTCTCCTGCCCGAGAAGAAGGGGGTCAGACTACACAACCTCTGGAGTCCCTTCCGTTAATACCATTACTCTCTCTCCTCTTCCAGAGCAGCTTCTCCCACTGAAAGGGAGGGGGGGGGAAGAGAGGGAGAGAGGACTTTCCCCCTCCCAGAATCCCCCACAGCCACGACTGAGGGTCCCTTGGCAGAGGGAGGAGAGCCTCCCCCTTCCAGGTATGGAGGAAAAAAACCCACCGGAGGCCAAAGAGTCAAAAAAACCCAGAAACGTCCTTTATTTCCACACACATCTGGTGGCTCGTCGCTCGCTCTCCAGCCAGGGGGGGCTTCTTCCGTCGGCCTGGGGGAGAAGAAGAGGCGGTGGCGGTCAGGCCCCATTCCCCAACCGAGGTCCCCTGCTCCCCAAGACCCCCATCCTCAAGACTCCGCCCACCCAGGGACCGCCTCCCAGAGACCCCCTTCTCGAGACTCACCGTCATCCCCCCACCCATCCAGGGACCCCCTTCCCAAGACTCCTCCCACCCCACTCCTGGAGACCCTCCTCACCCCCAACCCGAGACCCCGCCCATCCAGGGACCCCCCCCGAGACTCCGCCCACCAGGGGGACCCCGCTCCTGGAGACCCCGAGACTCACCCCCACCCACCCCCGTCCATCCAGGGACCCCCTCCCCAAGACACCCCCACCCATTGACCTCAAGACTCCGCCCACCCAGGGAACCCCTCCCCAAGACGCACCCCCAACCAGGGGGGACCCCCCTCCTGGAGACCTCCCCTCCCCGAGACTCCCCGCCCCCCCGGCCTCTCTCACCCCCCCTCAGCGCAGCCGGCGGGCCTCCCGCTCCGACTCGAGCAGCGTCAGGACGTCCCCCTCGCGGACGGGGCCCTTCACGTTGCGGATGATGGAGCGGCTGGTGTCGTCCATGAACTCCACGCGCACCTGAGGGGGGGGGAAGAGAGAGAAAGAGAGAAGGGTCAGGACGACTACTGCCGCCGCCGCTGGAGGCTCCACCGCCGCCCCCGGGGACCCCCGCGGCCCCTCCGCCGCGGCCCACCTGCGTGCACTGCCCCTGCGAGCCGGTCCGGCCCAGCACTTTGGTCACGCGGGCCAGCTTGATGGGCTGCACGCGGCTCGTGTCCATGGCTGAGGCGGCAGCGGCGGCGGCGGCGGAAGAAGAAGAGGAAGATCCCGGCGCTGGGCCCGCGCCTTTATATAGCCTCGGAGGGAGCTCTCGCGAGAGGTCGGTCTTTTTCCCGGCAGGCCCCGCGCGGGAGAGCTTTTTCTCCAGGCCTTCTTTGCTCGCTTGGCCCCGCCCCCTGCCAAGAAGGCTCCGGGCTTGCCTTGCCGCGCACGGCCGCAGGGGGCGGCAGAGAGACGGGGCCCGGCTGGGAAGGCTGTGCAGAGGGTTTTATTCCATCAGTCAAAGAATACACCTGGAAGGGACCCCCGGAGGTCTTCTAGTCTAGCCCCCTGCTTAAGCAGGAGACCCTATCCCATTCCAGGCAGGTGGCTGTCCAGGCTCTTCTTAAAAGCCTCCTATTAATTTTTATGAGTAGGAGGGTTTTTTTATTAAATATGTATTAATCATCAATCCATTTCATTTCATTTTTACAGCCACTCCACGGCCTTGGAGGTTTTCGTTTTATTTAGTTTATTGATTCACATTTTTTAATTGTATTTTATTTATGTATTCATTCACAGTGATTACAGTGGCCCACGTGGGCCAGCTTCCTTGTAATGAACATAAACAAAAGAATGCAAATACACACTTACATTGCCTGTATTTATTTGCGTTCATTGCAACGAACTCTGGGCAGTTTCCTTGCAAGTAATGGCATCAGAGTGAGTGGGGAATTCTGGGAGGTGGAGCCCACCCATCTCACAATACTGGAGGTTGACAAATACTGGTACAAGTTTGGAAATAAAAAAAAAAAATAACAAAATTAAAAAAAAGAGAAACACCGGTATAAGAAAGAGTTTGTCCATTTGGCTACGCTTTCTCTCCTTTTATTTTTTTCGGCTTCGCTTCCCTCCTGCGCCTTGGGCAAGGGGGTTGGACTAGATGACCTCCAAGGTCCCTTCTGACTCTGCTCTTCCATTCCATTCTATTCTATTCTATTCTATTCTATTCTTATTTCTTATTCTATTCTATTCTAACGTTGCTCCTCTTCCTTCCTCCCAGCATGCACCGCGCGAGGCCCCTTCGACTCTTCCGCCCTTCTCGCCGACGTGCCGCGCGGCTCCGCCCATCGAGGGAGGGGGCTCGGCGTCCCTCTTCCCGGCGTGCCCTGCGCGAAGCGCAACCTTGAGCCAAGATGGCGTCGGCCACCCGCATCATCCGCCTTATCCGCAACTTTTTGGCCGGGGTAAGGAAGGGCGAGCGGGTCGGGATCCCCGCCGCCACCGCCGCCTCCGCGAAGGCCCAAGAAACGCCTGCCCGGTCCCCGCCAGGCGTGTTCCCAACGACCCTGAGCGCGGGGCGGGGCCTCGCACCTTAACCCCGCCCTTTTCCCGCGCGAGGGCTTCTGGGGCCGGTAGTTTTCGCGCGGCAGTCGCCTTCCCGCTGGATCAGGAAAGCGGTCCTTCTCAACCTCAGCCGCTTTTAGCTGGCTGGACTTCAACTCCCAGAATTCCCTAGGAGAGTGGCTAATTCTGGGAGTTGAAGTTCACCTATCTTAAAAAGTTTGCTGCGCTTGAAAAACGCTAGTCTAAAACCTTCCAAAGTGGGTTTGGGATATTTGCAAGATTTCCATCCTGTCCACTTCCACAAACTCCGGGCATGCCGGCTGGGGAATTCTGGGAGTTGAAGTCCACAGTCTTAAGGTTGAGAAACACAGGTGTAGAAGGCCTAGTGTAACTATTAATTGTAAAAAATGGAATGGAATGGAAGATAGGATAGGATAGAACACAGAACAGGAAAAGAAAAAAATAGAATAGAATAGAAAATACGGAATGGAATAGAATAGAATATAGAGCAGAATAGAATAGAATAGAATAGAATAGAATAGAATAGAATAGAATAGAATAGAATAGAATAGAAAATACGGAATGGAATAGAATAGAATATAGAGCAGAATGGAATAGAATAGAATAGAATAGAATAATAGAAAATATGGAATGGAATAGAATAGAAAATATGGAATGGAATAGAATAGAAAATACGGAATAGAATAGAATATAGAGCAGAGTAGAATAGAATAGAGAACAGAACAGAATAGAACAGAACAGAATAGAATAGGTATTAGAATAGGAATAGGACTTTTACATTTCTAAATGGTGGAATGAGACCTGGGAAGCAGACTTTTAGCTGAGAGAAACAGATTTATGCCTTTAAGGTCTGTATGTAATGGCACCTCTATGGGCTTTTTTGGTCCTTCCACCCCAGCCATAATTTTAGGGGGGTTTACTGATCTGGAAGCTCCAATGGGATTTTTTTCCTGGATGTGGAGCAGGATTATTTGTTAAATTTATATGCCCCCCCCTCAACATCTCTCTCTCTCTCTCTCTCTCTCTCTCTCTCTCTCTCTCTCTCTCTCTCTCTCTCTCACTCTCTCTCTCCCTCTCTCTCTCTCCCTCCCTCTCTCTCTCTCTCTCTCTCTCTCTCTTTCTTTCTTTCTTTCTTTCTTTCTTTCTTTCTTTCTCCAACAGAGAGACCTGCAAGCTAAACTGCAGCTGCGCTACACAGAGATCTCCAAGAGGTAAATTCTCGCCATGAGGTTAGAAAAAGCTCTGGACTTCAGCCCTGGTCCAAGACTCCACACTAGACGGTCAGTTTGGCCCGAGAAATCCCAGCTTTGATTGTCCCAAAGGTGTTTTTCGAAAAGACAACTGGACTTTCTTGTTTTTCCTTTGAAGACGTTTCGCTTCTCATCCAGGAAGCTTCTTCAGCTCTGACCGAATGGTGGGGAAGGGAAGGATTTATACTCCTTGCAGACAGCTGGTCATTTGCCTTCTTCTAGAGCAGGGGTGGGCATCCTTGGCTCTTTTATGACTCGTGGACTTCAACTCCCAGAATTCCTGAGCCAGCATGGCTCAGCTTGGAAACCTCTCCCTTTCCCCTCAGCATAGCTGGCTCAGGAATTCTGGGAGTTGAAGTCCACGAGTCATAAAAGAGCCAAGGTTGCCTACCCCTGTTCTAGAGGGTCATTGAGGCCACTTGGAGGCTTATCTGTGTCCTCAGGGTCACCTGAGGGGTGCAAATGTCTGTGGAACCTTCTTGGCTGCTGGATGTTTTCTGTCCTGGGTCCCTTCCCTGTTGCAGACGGGCGTAGGCTGTTGGGGACGAGTCCGTGTTGTCTGAATCTCAAACTGGTGAGCAAATGGTTCCTATGCCCTTTGGGATGAACGCTCTTTGAATGGTGCGGGAGGATGAACAGATTTCCCGAAAACATTGCAGACCACAGGAACATTTGCCCTTCAGTTTGAGATGCAGACAACACACACTCATCCCCAACACCCGTCTTCAACAAGGAGGCTCCAAACCCATTTGCACCCCTCAGGTGACCCTGAGGACACAGACAAGCCTCCAAGGGGCCTCAAGGACTCTCTAAAAGGAGGCAAATGACCAGCTGTCTGCAAGGAGTATAAATCCTTCCCTTCCCCACCATCCAGTCAGAGCGGAAGAAGCTTCTTGGATAAGAAGCGAAACGTCTTCAAGGAAAAACCCAGAAAGTCCAGTTGCCTCCTGAAGAAGCACCTGGGCAGAATCTCCACAGACACCCAGCTTGATCTGCTGGCATCTCCTGATAGTGTTGAGGAGCTCCCTGCCTCACCTCAAACCTGCCTGCAGAAGCTGTGAAGGCTCCAACACTGGAGGTTTTTAAGAAGAGACTGGACGGTCACTTGTCTGAAACGGTATAGGGCTTCCTGCCTGAGCAGGGGGCTGGACTAGATGACCTCCAAGGACCCTTCCAACTCTATTATTATTATTATTATTACTATTATCTTTTATTCATTAAACATGAACCTCAGTCAACTGAACATTCAAATTGGCTGGCGCTGATGGTTGACACGGGTTGCTACCAGCATCCTAGGTGTCAACCAGGTACCTTCTTAAAATATAAGATGTTCCGAGTAGCGCAGTTTTTTGTAACATTGCTGGAGTTATTGCAGGAAGCTGCAGTTTCTTGATGTATTTTGCAAAGTTTTTGGACATAGTTCCCAGTGCCCCGATGACAATGGGTTCCACTGTTACACGTTTCATCCATAATCGCGCAGTTTCGATGGCGAGGTCGCAATATTTCGTAATTTTTCCCATTTCTTTTTCTTCCACTCTGGCATCTCCTGGTACAGCAATATCAATCAGCTGTATTACTATTATTATTATTATTATTATTATTATTATTATTATTATTATTATTATTATTATTATTATTATTAATCATCGCACAATCAGCCAGATGTTCAGACTGGATTTGGCATTTTTGTCTACCTATCGAGTCCTTCCCAAGGACCTGGGATAGACAGATGTGGATGTTCGAATTGGTGGTATTGAATTACATCTGTAATTGGACTAGAAGACCCGCAAGGTCCCTTCCAACTCTATTATTATTATTATTATTATTATTATTACTACTACTACTACTACTACTACTATTATCATATTATCATCATTACTATTATCATTATTATTATTTACTATTATATTACTATTATCATATAATTATTACTATTATTATTATCATTATTACTATTATTATTATTACTATCATTATTTACTATTATCATTATTACTATTATTATTATTAACATTATTAACATTATCATCATTACCAGTAAATGCCTAGTGGGTGCAGGGTCTGAGTCCGTCCAAGGCCCCTCCTGGGCCCCCACCTTGGGGGTCCCCTTTGCGGCCCCTGGAAACGGGATAAGGATCTGGCCCACCCTTGGAAGGGACGACGTGGCCTCTGGCTTCCAGCCCCGGTCAAGCCAGGACGCTCCTTCAAGCGTCTCTTTATTCTGGTGGGTTTTCCACGTTGGCTTTTCCTGCTCTGATCGTCTCCTTCCGCCTCCCCGCTTTGCAGGACCCAGCCGCCCCCCCACCTCCCGCTGGGGCCCAGCCACAAGCTAGCAGACAACTACTACTGCAGGCGAGACGGGCGCAGGGAGGCCTTTCCGCCCATTGTCCTCATGTCAGCTCAGAAGAAGTTGGCCCCCGGAGAGGAAGCTGGAAGGTAGGCGCCCCCCTCCAGCCCCCCTCGGCGATACCTGCTGAGACCCGGACGGTCCCAAGAGCTCAGCCTCCTTTGCAAAGGAGCCTTCCTTCCGGAAAGTTCCTTCCCAGGGAAGCATCAGGTGGAGCCGAAGCTAAACAGATCCTTGTTTGTCGTCGTCGCCGTTTCCGGCTTCTGAACAATGACCCCAGCTGGCTGAACTGCCAAAGCCCTTGGCTGTTTTAGGTTATTTTAGCTAAAGGTCTACCTCTGTTGCAATAGAAACGTGGGTGTTTAAAGTCTTTTTTTTCCTCTGACTTCCCCTGCAAACTCGTGCATTAAACAAGCCTTCAAGTTGGGCTCGGTTCCCCAGAGGCTGTGAAGTTTTCTCTTCTCCCGAAGGCCTTGAAACACTTCAGAAGGGGGGGGGAAATTGGCTTCCTTTCCTCCCAGCAAGGCTTCTTTCACGGGAAGTGGGAGAGAGAGAGAGAGAGACGCCTTTCAGAGGCCTTTTTATTTCATTTATCATGGTTTGGAACCGCCCTTCTCCCTTATGGTGCACCATAAAATAATTAAAAACAAAACAAAGTGCCGCAGAAGTTAAAATTTAAGAAGAGGCGAGGATGATTAAGAACACAGTTAAGAATTGGTTGAAAGGGGAAGGGAAGGGCTTCCCGGGTGCTAACCGGCCCCATGGCTGGGTGCTTTTCTGTGCAACCAAGGGAAGGCCACCCAGCCGTGTTTTTACGCCTTTACGGGAGGCCAGGAGAATGGGGGGGGGGGCTGCCTCACCTCTGGGGAGGGGGAAGGACAATATTCCCCAGGGCAAGGGCAGAGAAGGCTCTCTTCTGGGACCCCGCCAGTCGGAGTTCTTTAACTGACGGGGTCTGCAACACGCCTTCCCTGCCGTTTACCGGCCCTGCTGAGCACCTGAGAGAATGGGAGGGTGAAGGGAGCAGACCCCTCCCCCAGAGGCGTGAACGGGAAGCCCCTTCTTAAGCTGGCAACCTGGCTTAGGCTTTTATTTCATATGCCGCCTTTATTATTTTTAGAATAGAATAGAGCCGGAAGGGACCTTGGAGGTCTTCTAGTCCAGCCCCCTGCTCAAGCAGGAGAACCTATACCATCTCAGACTAGTGACTGTCTAGCCTCTTCTTAAAAATCTCCAGTGATGGAGCGCCCACGATTTCTGAAGGCAAGCTGTTCCACTGGTTAATTGTCCTCACTGTCAGGAAGTTTCTCCTTAATTCCAGGTTGCTTCTCTCTTTAATCAGTTTCCAACCGATGTTTCTCCTCCTGCCTTCTGGTGCTTTGGAGAATAACGTGACCTCCCCCTTCTTTGTGGCAGCCCCTCAGATACTGGAACGCTGCTATCATGTCGCCCGTTTCTTCTTTTCTTCTCTTTTATAAATAACTCAAGGTGATAAATCTATCCGACACTCCTTCCTTCTCCCGTTTTCCCCACAACAACCTTGTGAGGTGGGTTGGGCAGCTGGCTTTTGTTTATTAAATTTCTATGCCACCCATCTCCCCCTTACAAGGAGATGGTGGTCAGCTTTTCATGTCCAAGATGGGACTAGAACTCCCTGTCTCCTGGTGATTGGCCTAAAGTCACCCAGCTGGCTCTCATGCCTAAAGTGGGACTAGAACTCACAATCGCCTGGCAATTGGCCCAAAGCCACTCACCTGCTTTTCATTCCTAAGGCACGACTAGAACTGACCGTCTCCTGGCAATTGGCCAAGCCACCCAATTTTCAGGCGTAAGGCGGGACTAGAACTCACCGTCTCCTGGTGATTGGCCCAAAGCTACCCAGCTGCTTTTTCATTCCTAAGGCAGGATTGGAACTCACCGTCTCCTGGTTTCTTGTCTGGTGCCTTAAGCACTAGATCAGGGGTAGGCAACCTTGGCTCTTTTATGACTCGTGGACTTCAACTCCCAGAATTCCTGAGCCAGCATGGTTCAGCTTGGAAACTTCTCCCTTTCCCCTCAGTGTGGCTGGCTCAGGAATTCTGGGAGTTGAAGTCCACGAGTCATAAAAGAGCCAAAGTTGCCTACCCCTGCCCTAGACCAAACTGACTCTTTTTAATCCCAGTTTACGGCCTCCGGACGTATCCAGCGTGGGGAAGGTGCTCATACGGCCTCTTAACGTGCAGCTGTCCCATTTCTGACCCACAGCTCGGACTCTTCCGTCACAAGGAGGGAGAAGCTGCCTGTGACCCCCGGCTTCCCCCCTCGGAAGTGGGACCTGTCGAAGGACGAGCCCTATTTGTGAAACCAGCCCCCAGGCTCAAAGGCCGGGCTGCGGGTCTTGGGTCTTTCCCTTGGGGACGAGCAGCAGCAGCAGCTGGGAGATGCACCCTGCAAGGACTTTGTTTTTCTCCTCCTAAATCAAGGTAATCCATAACGTAACTAAAAGTTCTACATGACTTTAGGGGCTGGTCGGGCTGGCAAAGCAGAATTTTGAGGAATCGATGTTGGAATTGTTAACTCCGATGATACAGCCGGAATAAACGAAGGCACAAAACACGGGTTAAGAGTGAATTTATTGATTTATTAACATTCTACCCTGCCCCTTCTCAGCAGACTCTGGGTGGTAGACGACATTCAACTGACTAGCAGAGCTGGAAGGGACCTTGGAGGTCCTCTAGTCCAACCCTCTGCCCATGGCAGGAGACCCTATACCAGGGGTCGGCAATCTTGGCTCTTTTATGACTCGTGGACTTCAACTCCCAGAATTCCTGAGCCAGCATAGCTGGCTCAGGAATTCTGGGAGTTGAAGTCCACGAGTCATAAAAGAGTCAAGGTTGCCGACCCCTGCCCTATACCATTCCGGACAAATGGTTGTCCAGTCTCTTCTTGAAAACCTCCTCCAGTGTTGGGAGCACCCCCAGTTTCTGGTGGCAAGTTGTTCCACTGGTTAATCGTTAAGAAACGGCAGATTGACCACAAGCTTTTTTTTATTTATGCATGTATTTTGTGTATTTATTATACATACATACAGAATTGAAACGAGTTACAAATTTACAGATAAAAATCAAAGTATGGAGATATATACCATGTGTGTGTGTGTGTATACATGTATATACACATATGCACACATACACACAAACACACATTCTCCCAAAATGTCTTTCTCGAAGCATTCAGCTGATGTCCCAAAATATCCAGGGGGGTCTGAGAGGAGCTTTCGACCAATCGGATGCAGGGCTGGTATTAAGAAAAGTAAGCAGCCCCAATTACTGACACCCAGAATTGATGCTCAGTGTGAAAAAAGTGGAAACATCAGGTTAAACTCCCTCCAGCTTTGTGCTTACTTTCCTGCAGAGACTGGCTAGAAACCTCTCAAAAGTCCCTAAGACGCACACATGCATGCATGCACACACACAAACACACACACCCATTGCTAATATAGCCAAACATCAGGAGGCATCTGGTAGCAGCTTTTCCGGCCAAACAAGGTCCAGAAGTGCTGGCAGCTGTGGCTGGCAAAAGCTTGTCTTGGGCTGCTTGGAAAAGAGTCACAAGTCAAATAATCTTTGTCGGTAGACTGCTCCTGAACAGGGGGCCTTTTTTTTTTTTGCTGTTCCCCACCCAACTTCAGCGAGTCCTCAAGCAGCGGGCAATACCAGCAGGGATGGGAACGCCAGGGTGGCTGAGAGCAGAAGAAGGCTGAGCCTCCGAAGGTCTCCTTGGCAGGGAGCTCCCCGGGCTGGACCCCCTCCCCATAATGGTCGGAGGGCACAGAGATGGAGGATGGGCTTGGTGGGGGTGGTGGTAACTGGCAGGCTGCTTGGAATGGTTGGAGCCTCAATCAGAATAGAGCTGGAAGGGACCTTGGAGGTCATCTAGTCCAACCCCCTGCTCAGGCAGGAAACCCTATACCATTTCAGACAAATGGCTGTCCAGTCTCTTCTTAAAAACTTCCAGTGTTGGAGCATTCACCGCTTCTGGAGGCAGGTTGTTCCACTGGTTAATTGTCCTCACTGTCAGGAAGTTTCTCCTTAGTTCTAGGTTGCTTCTCTCCTTGATTAGTTTCCATCCGTTGCTTCTTGTCCTGCCTTCAGGCACTTTGGAGAATGGATTTGTTTGGAACATGGCTCAAGATCCCAAAACAAACAAACTTACTTGGAATTCCAGCAACAAAGTTTTATTCGAAATAAAGCGTTCGCAAAGGCTTGGTGGACTGAAACACACACAGGAGTTGCAGCCACACCTTAAAAGAGCTGTTTGACACATTTTTATATCCTTCCCTGTCACAGATTCCCCCCTCCCCTATCGCACTCAACGCCCCTTCCCTAATCATCCGATAAACTATCCAGACCACCTAAAACCACTGTCCTTCCATGTTCCAAGAAGCCCCTTTGTCCATATCCTAACTTTCACCATCTAATTTTCTGTTAGCACAGCTCGGCTCCTATAGTTATTTTGATATTTCCTCTGCTTGCAATTTCAGTTAGCTAGCGACTTCTGCCTTTATTTGCATGAAATTTACTTGTCAGGGTTTATGACTTTCAGGTGGCTTCTATCAACCTTTAGATTCATTAATTAGAAATTTCTGATTGATTAATCTACTCCTTTCAGATTGACACCCCCTCCCCTTATTTATGGTAACCCCACAAATACTGGAATACTGCTATCCTGTCCTCCCAGTCCTTTTCTCTAGGCTCATCCTGGGGGGAGCGCAGGAGGGCAGACCCTCCCCACCGCCACCTCCTGGCTGGGGCGGGGGTTCTCCCGGGGGGGGGCAGCCAGGTGATGCTGACCCCCAAACCCTCCTAATGCACCCGCGGGAAGGGGGCGGGAAGGGCGTGCAAATGCAACCGGGCTGAGAGCCGCGAGCACCGACCGGGCTCAAGGGTGGGGGCGGGGGGAATCGCCTGAGCCGACGGGTGGGGGCAGCAGCTGGATCTCCCCCCCCACCCCTGGCATGGTTTCCAGCCAGCCTCCCCAGCCTCAGCCTTGCAAAACATCTGCAAGCACGTGCTTCGGATCGGCTTTGGGAGACTGCGCATGCGCCTTTGGCCGCCTGCCCGCTTCGTTCCCCCTCCGGCCGAGCCTCGCGTTCTATTCCGCGCATGCGCGACTCGGGGCGTGTTTCCCCCCCAAGCGCCGTTTCTTTTGCGCAGGCGCGCTCCTTCTTCGGCAGGTTTCATGCGAGCCGGGCGTTCAGTCGGGCGGGCGGCGGCCGCGGAGCCATGACGCGCCTTCTTCTCCTCCTCTGGCTGCTGCGTTGGGAGGCCGGTGAGCGGGCCGCGGCGGAGGCTGGGAGGGAGGGAGGAGCGGAGGGCGGGTGGCAGCAGGAGAGGACCGTCCCTGCACGGCGGCTCATTCATGCCCCCACAAGCACGCCCCGCGGCCGCCGATTGGTCGAGCGCCATCCCCAAGCCCCGCCCCGCAGACGGCCATTGGCTGTCCTGCCCTCACGCCCCGCCACACCTCCGGGCTGGCTTTCCATGCCCGCCGCCGAGCAGCACGTGCGCCGATGTCCTCCTCGCTCGCCCCCCCCGCCCTCTTCCAAGGTCAGAGGTGAGGCCGTTGCCACGGCGACCGGGCCTACCTGCCCAAGGGGGAAGGCGAGCCTTCCTCGAGTTAAGACCCCCGAAATCTTTCGGAGTCAAACGCAACGGGGGGGGGGGAGAAACCCAGGTTTCTCTCTGCAGGTGCATTTGTGCCACATTTGCCCGTCTTGCTCCGAGCCTGGCGCTCTGTTCCTTGGTCTGTTTCAGTGCCCTGCTGAAGACGGTTGGACTCCCAGACCCAGAAGCCTGGGCGGGGCTGATGGGAGCAGTAGTCCAGCCTTCCCCGTTGGGGGGTACAATGATTCCCCGTCCCTCCTTGGACCCTTTGCGTTTCCTTCTACAGCTGAAGATGGGCTCTGGGTCCCTCCATTGGGAGGGTGTCTCCTTTGGGCCTTGGCTTTGGCTCTGCCGAAGGGGGCTGGGGCTCCCCTCCCCACCCCGGTTCTTTTGGGGAAGGGGCTGTTGCTTAGACCCAGCACAGGTAGGCCTCTCCCTGCCCAAAAGGTCTGGGGGAGGGCAATGACACCCCCCCCCCCCCGATAATCGGCTCTTTAATTAGCACCTGAACCTAGTTGGAGATTAAAATGGAGCAGGGATTGATTGATTGAGGGTCCTCAAGTTAGGGTCAATTAAAGAGGTTTTCTCCATGATGCCCCCATTGCCCCTCTAACTGAGTCCATCCACCTTCCTCTGGTCATCCTCTTTCCTTCCTCCTTCCCCAGCATGATGGGTTTCTCTAGGTCTAGGAATTGTATGAGTTGCCCAGATAGGGATGGATGGATGTGGATGGATATGGATGGATGGATGGACGGACGGATGGATGGATGGAGATGGATAGATGGATGGTGTGCCGTTAAGTTAGTGTCAATTCTTTGCAACCACATAGATATCTTTTCTCCAGGAAGATCTCCCCCTAACCTTCAGGTCTTCCAAGATTGCCCCTATCAGACCTGCAACTGGGTCTCTCTTGATCAATGCTAGTCCTCCTCCTTCTCTTCCCTTCCCTTCCACCTTTCCCAGCATCTCTAGGAATTGTATGACTTGCCCAGCTAGAGATGGATGGATGGTGTGCTGTCAAGCCAGTGTCAGTTCTTCACCACCACATCGATAGCTTTTCTCCAGGAAGATCTCCCCCTAACCTTCTAGTCCTGCAGGTCTTCCAAAGATGCCCCCATCACCCACGTAGCTGAGTCCCTTCACCTTGCTGCTGGTCGTCCTCTTCTTATCTTTCCTTCCTCCTTTCCCAGCATTAGGGACACCTCAGGGGTGTTCACAACATCCTTCCAGAGTCTCAGGTGAGAACTCTGGGTTGATTTGTTGGATCGAGGTTGCTTTCTTAACTCCCCGCTGTATTCTCAGGAGAGTCCTGCAACACCAAACTTCAAAAACATCCATTCTCATCCTGTCCTTCGAGCAAGTAAAACCTTTGGCATAGTTTCTGCTCTGCTTTGTTGCTTAGGCTTTCAGAGTAAGTTAGTCAGCTAGCTCTCCTTGTTCTGAAGTTGTGATTTGATATTTAGCAGCCCAGAGATTAAAATAAAACCTTTTTTTCCATTTATATACTGTAATCAATTTGGAACCCATTACTTCTTATGACTCTGTGGTTATCTTGTGCTCAATTATAAACGCACCCTGTTTTCTCTGTCTTGGGGTTTTCCCTTTGGGTGTCACTGTGTGCTTGATTCGGCTTTGCAAAACTTATCGTAATTTTTTGAAAATTAAAAGACTCTGGCACCCTGCTTCAGCGGAGAAAAGCAAACCCCATCTGGAAGGAAAAGGCGAATGTGAGTCCTAAATAGGACGAAAATAATTTCAGAAGTTCCGTTTTGCAGATTTTTCTCCATCGTGTTTAAATCCGGTGTGCCGCTGATCTTTCTTGGGATCCAGGATCCAGCTTAGGACTTACTTTTGGGGAAAATCCATATTAGAATAATGGAAGACTTGTTCTGTTTTTAGCTGTGCTTGTGACTTACCGAAGATCACCACGGGAGAGAGCAACCATATAAATCCTTTAAATCAATACAGCCGTACGACCTCTGGTAGGGTTACACAAACACACACTGACTGCAATTTGGATTGGTCCTCAAATCAGAATTGTTTTATTTCACCCCTAAAAATAAATAGTGATTAGTTAATGATTACTTCCCGGTAAGGATCCAAGGTCAGAGTCTCGGGAAGTGCTTTTCTTAAGGAACCGATGGTGTGTTTGGGGATTTTTAAAAAGCCGACAATATAATTGAGTTCACTGCATCTCTCCATTCCTTTTTTTTTTTTTGCACTTTCATTCTTTCTCTCGTCTCTTTTCAACATCTCATTGCCCCCCCCCCCCACTCACCCTTCTCTCTCTCTTCCTTTCTGCCTGCAGGGTCCGCCTCCTCCTGCCCTCTTGAGAGCTTCCAGTGCCACGAGGGGGGCCGTGTGCCGCTGTGCCTGGGCCAGGAGAGGCAGATCGGCTGCCAAGACGACACAAACGGTTGTCAGCAGCTGGGAAGCATCTGCAGGAATCACAGCTGTCGGTGCGGCCACAGCAGCGGGCCCTGCCTGCCCTTTGAGCGGTTCTGCGACAAGCGCCTGGATTGCCCAGATGGCTCGGATGAGGCCGAGTCTCTCTGCGCATCCTTGCTGGGCCCACTCGAGGAGGATGGCTGCGAAAGCGACGAGTTCCGATGCTACCCAGGGGCCGAGTGCTACCCCCTGTCTTTCAAGTGCGACGGCCATCCAGACTGCGAAGATGGAGGCGACGAAGAGGGCTGCGGGGCGGATTTGCCAGAGACCCCACAGATAACCCCAAAAGGTGGGCTGAGCTGCGGTCCGATTTTGGGGTGCCAGACGGCGCTTCTGCTGGCTGGCCTCTCTTTGAATTGCAACTTCGTTTTTTAGGCAGTCCGGAAAGAGCCGCCTTGGACCTCGTGGTGTCTGCTTGCTAAAGCTGCACTTTGCTTGCTGTTCAGTTATGTTTTGTATTTCTCTGTACGCCGCCTGTGATTATTTGCTGCTTATAACTCCCGGTCAACCCGGGCAAAGTAGTCTCTAGATTGGAAATATACCTCGTATACCTGGCTGGGAACAAGAGGGGGCTCGGGTGCGTCTCCTACTGTAGGAATAAGTTTCACTCTTTTTTCCCCCTCACTCTTTCTGCATTATTTTTCACCCGAAAGAAGTGAGCACGAAGGGTCTCTTCTGCCGCTGCCCCTGTTGCCCCTGCATATGTTTCCTATCCTGTGTGTCATTGGGAGAGATTAAGGAAGTTGAGAGGGTCCTGGAGAATCCCACCCTCCGCCCTGGTTTCCTCCTTTTCAGCTTAGAGATGGGCAGAGCCCTGCCCTTGGCACGTAGAAGGGCACGGTGCCGTCTCTGGCATTTCCTGGAGGAGGCTGGACAAGAATCTGGGGTGCCAACCAGGTTATGCCCAGATCGGCAGAAAGCAGATCTTCTGTCACTCTGAGATTTCAAGGTATGGTGGGGGAGTCTGCAAAAAAAATCTCTTTAAAAAAAAAAAAAAAAAAACAGTAGCAGCCCAAGAAAATTATGCCTGCCCAGCCTGCCTCCAGTTATATTGCTGAAATAAATTAAAACGGAGCATTTGGACCGCTGGGTTCTCTCCATTCTCGCGTTCGATGCCGATTCGGAATCAGTTCTTCCACTCTGTAAACCTGCAATTTTTGTATTAGGTTGCCGGTGATGATTTTGCAAATGCTAGGGAGGGGAAAGAAAAATTAAATTCCGTCGCTCAAACCTAAAGCTTGCTGAGTTTTGCTGTGGGTGGTCCTGAATTTTTAGATTCTACCAAGGGGTTTCTGCCTGGGCCAGAGTCACCCCAGGGCTCCAGGGCTGGAGTTGGCCACTCTGAACCAGAGGTGTCAATCACTGCAGAGGTGTCAATCACTGCAGCCCACTCCCCTTACGTTCTGACTCTGGTGCTCCCCCCCCCCTTTTCTTGGGCTGACTTCTGTTGTCTTCTGCTGCTTCTAATTAACTGGGAAGTTTAATTCTCCACTCTTAATCCCTTGAACTCTTAATCCACGTCTGTCATTTATCCCACGCGTGTTTTGCTTTGGACTCTCCCGTTTCTCACACGTTTGGATGTGAACGTGCCCTCCTCAAAGCGTTCCCGAATGCTGCTTTTAGCCAAACCATCTCTCTCTCTCACACACACACACACACACACACATACACACGAGATGTTTAAAATCGTTTTTATACAAGATGGGCAGAAATAAATTTAATAGTAAATAAATGAAATCGGGGAAGCCCAGTAGCACCTTTTCTGATTCATATTCTTTTTATTAAAAAAAAAAAAGAGCTGAAGCTCCCGGAAGTTGCTGCCTTTCCATAATGTTGAAAAAGTTGCATACATCCCTTTTGAGGTTTTTCCGCGCCGTAGACTTAAGCCAGCTCTCCTACTACGCTAGATGCTTAAAATAGACTGGCTGCCTTCTCAGACGGGTTCTCTTGCTAAAAATCTCTTGACACAATCAGACCAAATCTAAGGCGGGGGTGTCCAACCGTGGACGCTTTAAGACATGGGACTTCAACTCCCAGGAATTCCCCAGCCAGCATGGCTGGCTGGGGAATCTGGGAGTTGAAGCCACAAGTCTTAAAGCGGCCACGGTTGGACACCCTGATTTAAAAGTTGTATCCCAGATCTGGAGTAGCCAGCCCCCCCGCCAACCACCAGTGGGGCACACCAGAACTTTCAGGGGGCAGTTTTGGCCTGTCTGCCTGGGACAAAAGAATCCAGAGGGAGGGTTCCCTTCCTTTGGAGAGTCTTGACTATTTATCGCCTCCCAAGTGTGTAATCATTCCGGTTTTGGACAAGCCATCTGGGCTGGCCCGACTCCCCCAAAATTCCAAGCCATAAATAACTGCTTGGAAGAATCTGAGTTCCTCTCAGGATGTCTGTTTTCTGAGATACCTCAAGTAAGCCAGCTTGAGGTTTGGGTTTTTTGTTTGTTTTGTTTTGTTTGTTGTATTCTGCATCCTGATGCTCTGGTTTGTTTACTTCCATGCGTTATTTTTTTCTGCCAGTCCTCAGTTCTCTGCAAAAGACTTTCTGAGTTTTAAATCATGTTTTGATTTCTCGTGTTTCAAGCCCCCTCTGCTGCGGCCGTGTCTTTCTTTCCAAAATTCTTTGCAAAGCTGCTTGTGTCTCCCAGGGATCACCGTGTTAATTTATTTCTTCTGTAAATTAACCATTTGAGGTCCCTTGGGTTTTGCCCCATGCCTCACTCTTTTGAATGGGTGGGTGGTGGGTGGGTGGGTGGGGTGGGGTAGATGATGGATGGATGATGGATGGATGGATGAGATGAGATAGATAGATAGATAGATAGATAGATAGATAGATAGATAGATAGATAGATAGATAGATAGATAGATAGATAGATAGATAGATAGATAGATTAGAGAGAGAGAGAGAGAGAGAGAGAGAGAGAGAGAGAGAGATACCGGTAGCTAGAGAGAGAGAGGAAGGAAAGCAGAAAGAAATAGCACAAGTCATGAACTCAACCTACTTAAATGCATCTCTCTGCCAGTCGCTTCAGCTTTTTCAACAATTCCTCTTTAATCCCATCCTACGAAATAAAATTCCCTTTTAATTTATTTTTCCCCCCATGTGTGTGTATTAACCTCTGCTTCCCCCCCCCTTTTTTTTTTCTTTTACAGGCACCAGGGCTCCCCCAGAAACTCTGGCCTTGGACCCTTTGACCATCGCTGCCATTGTCGGTGAGTAAGACTGGCAAAGCCACCTTGATCTCCCCCAAACGGAATTGGGGAAATTAGCGGGGAAATCAGCCGGTTCCACTGTTCCGATTTGCAATGCCAAAATTGGCCTCGCGAAACGAGCAGGCTGGCGACCCTGGGATTTGGGGGGGAGGGGGAAAGGGGGGCGCTTTGCTTGGCGGAAGCTGAGGGTGGTGCCCCTTGCCCAGGGACGCTCAGCAGCCTCTGGGGAGGAGGGGAGACCGACCCAGGGATAAAGGAAGCCCTCAGCTTAATGGGCACAACGGGGCCCAGAATTGCCACTGCTCAGCAAGACCATTATGGGGTGGGCTTTGCCCCATTTTACGACCTTTCGTGCCACAGTTGTTAAGTGAATCCCTGCGTTTGTTAAATTAGTAACAGAGCTGTTAAGTGAATCCGGATTTCCCCCTTGACTTCGCTCGTCAGAAGTTCGCCAAAGGGGACCCCGGGACACTATAAATACGAGCCAGTGGCCAAGCGTCCCGATTTTGATCACGCGACCACGGGGACGCTGCAACAGTCGGCAAGCGTGAAAAACGGTCACGAGTGCCTATTGTCAACGTCCTTACCAGTCCCTCAATGCCTCCCGACCAGTTGTTCAAAGAGAGGAGACCAGCACACAGGAACGGTGAAACAGTCGCTTTAATGCTAAACAAAGTCAGCGCTGGGAGTGGCTTGCTCCCAGCGCACTATATCCCTTCCGTCACCAGCCCCACCCTTCCCTCCTGAACAAGCCAGCATCCTGCAGTCTTCCATAAAGGTGCCCGCCTCGCCGGCGCCACTCCCTGCGCGCGCGTGCCCCGGCCTCCTCGTCACACCCCCATCAGCTGTGTGGCGGCCCGCGGTGACTCCGGCTTGGCGAGGCCCCGGGACTGTCGGCCGACGCTCCGGCTGATTGGCGGCGGCGGCGGGCCTGCCCGTCAGCTGTTCGGCGGCAGTGGCTCCTTCCCCACCAGCTGTTCGGCGGCGGGGACGGCTGCTACATGGCGGCCCCGCCAGCCGCCCGGGACGGGCCCTGCCCGTCAGCTGTTCGGCGGCGGCAGCTCCTTCCCCACCGGCTGTGCGGTGACGGCTGCATGGCGACACCGGCGGCGGTCCGAAAAAGGCCCCGCCTGTCAGCTGTTCGGCGGCAGCGACTGCATGGGGGACCGCGCGCCGCTCGCTCTCCTCCCCTCGTTTGTGTGTCGAGCCCGCAGGAGCTTGACAGGCGGCTCCCCCTACCAGGGGTCCACCTGGAAGGCAAGGAGACACATGTGAACACCTTTTCACGGTTTGATCACCTGGGGCCCCTCCCGGCTTCCCTGGACATTGACGGTGGAATTTGCGTACCGCCCGAGGAGCATGTACATCCGCCCGCCCCACCCAGGAGGCCTCCGTGATGGGGTACCCTTCCACCTCACTAGGTATTGCAATTTTCCCCTGTTTACCCGGGAGTCCCAGGATCTCTTCCACCTTGTACCGACCCCCCGCAAGCGGGCCGGGTACCCCCCCGGAGCCACCGGGAACCCCCTCCACCCGTTTCAAGAGGCTACAGTGGAACACCGGGTGGACGCGTCCCAGGAGGCGGGGTAGGTGTAGTTGGACAGTCACCTATTCCGACACCTATTTTCAGTGCCGTTGCAACTTTGAGCGGTCACTAAACGAACGTCTGCTAAGCCAAGGACCACCTGTAGTGGGGCCTGATCCATCTCCACCAATGTGGCATCGTACACGGGACAGCAAAAGGGTTTTGGTTAAGTGCTAGAATACCAGGTGGAAATGCCGGCTTTTGGGGGGGTCTCTCCTGAAAACGGTCAAAGGTGGCCGGCATCTCCCCTCCCACGGCTATTCCAGAAGTGAGGCCGGGCTCTGGTGTTAACCCGTCTCTCTCTCTCTCTTCTCTGCCCTTTTCTAGCACTCCTGATCACCGCCGTGGCGGCGACAGCGGTCACCCTGTGGGCCTCCAGAAAAGCCAAGCCCCTCCTCTCCTCCAAAGCAGCCTTTAAGCAGCTAGTCCTCGTGGAGCACCCTTGAGACTGGCCTGCCAGCCAGGTAAGCCCCAAGTCTGATCCGATGCCTTTAGCTGGGCTTCTGTCTCTGGGAGGCCCAAAGGGGCTTTTTTTTTTTTTTTTCAGGACTTCCTTATTTTTCCTTTGAAGACGTTTCGCTTCTCATCCCAGAAGCTTCTTCGGCTCTGACCGGATGGTGGAGAAATGGAAGGATTTATACTCCTTGCAGATAGTTGGTCATTTGCCTCCTTTCAGAGGGTCGTTGAGGCCAGCTGGACCCTGAGGACGCAGACGAACCTCCAAGTGGCCTCAACGACTCTCTGAAAGAAGGCAAATGACCAGCTGTCTGCAAGGAGTATAAATCCTTCCATCCTCCACCGTCCGGTCAGAGCTGAAGAAGCTTCTGGGATGAGAAGCGAAACGTCTTCAAAGAAAAAACAAGGAAGTCCGGTGTCCTCCTGAAAAAAATCACGTTTGGGAGAATCTCCCTAGACATGTCTCTGGTAAGCTTCAACACAAGGACCCCTCGGAGAGCCCAGATTCTCCTGGACTTTCCCTCTTCCCCACCCCCCCGGGGTGTAAATTGCAAGATTTGCGATGCTTGGGGTTGAACAGTTTTTCTTTATGTTCCCCTTTGCGGCATTCTTATTGAACGTATGTTCAGCTCGCCCCTCGTAATCTCACAGGCAGGAGCTGCCCATGGAGAGTAATGTTAAAAACAGTATTTTCCTGAGATGGGCATTGGGAGAAGTTGGCAATGTTCCAGTTCTGCCCTGCATCACATCAGCCCAGCTGTTTTGGGGGTGGCATTCCAGAAAGCAAGGCCCAGGGGGTTTGCTGAGTTCCGCTCTTTTCTTTTGTAGGGTGGCCAAAAAAAAAAAAAAAATGTTTTTCTCTCTCCATATTCTCCTTTTGGGGTCTCCATGGAGATCCTCAATCATCCAAGTCAAACATTTCACTTCTCGTCCAAGAAGCTTCTTCAGTTCTATGGAGGCTCTGAGTTGCCCAGGTCATGACTGTCCCAAAGGTGCTTTTTTCAAGAGGCAGCTGGACTTTCTTTGTTTTTCCTTGAAGATGTTTCGCTTTTCACCCAAGAAGCTTCTTCAGTTCTGACCGAATGGTGGAGAAAATCATAAATCCTCGCATCCTCCACCATTCTTTCAGAACTGAAGAAGCTTCTTGGATGAGAAGCGAAACATCTTCAAGGAAAAAAGCAAGAAAGTCCAGTTGCCTTTTGGAAAGGCACCTTCGGATACCTTTGGGGTGCAGAACCCGGCCTCCCCACTCTGCTGTCTTCATTCTTCTTCTGATATTCTTTTCGGCCGGAGGAGTCTAAAGCCTCTTCTCCTGTTCTTCCTTTCTCCCAGGAAGTTGCTCCTTGCTCCCTCCCGCAAGGGACCTCCGTCACCTGCTCCTCCCAGGAACCTCAGGCAAAATCCTTGGATCTAGAAGGCTGGCGTCCAGGCTGGGTCTCCTCGCAGGAACCGAGGCTGGGAAGCCACATGGCCTCCAGGCCGTCAACAGAAGTCCACCTCCTATGGGGGGAAATTAAAATAGGTTTAATATTTAAAATATATCCGGGTGTCTCTCGCTGCCAGCTTGGGCTTGTCTTCCGCAGCAGCTCTGCAGGTGCCCTCTGGGGAGCCTCTGCAAGCAAAATGGCCTTTGCGTCCCTCAGATCAGACCCCGAGCTGCGGGATCCCACCTTCCTTTCATGGTGCTCCTAAGGGGGGGGTGGGGGTTGGTGCTTCCCCTGTCCAGTGCCTCCAGGTGCGTTGAACAAGAGCTCTCCCGAAATTGTGGGTGCTCCATCACTGGAGGTTTTCAAGACTGGACAGCCATCTGTCTGGAATGGTCTAGGGTTTCCTGCTTGAGCAGGGGGTTGGACTAGAGGACCTCCAAGGTCCCTTCCAGCTTTGTTATTCTGTTCTTCTCAACTTCTGGAAGTTTGGGAAGGCTGATGGACACACACACACACACCCCGATAGGACAAACGTTGGTTTTGGCTGCTCCTGGTTTTTCCTGTCGCGTTGCCATCTGGAGTGAACACCGCCTGATTACCGGGATTGTCACTTAACTGAGATTGTGTGGAAGGTGAGAATTTGATCTATTTTGAGGCAGGAAAGGAACCCCTAATTTTTTTTCGAGTCTTGTCCAGCTTGGGGGTGCTGCTTGTGCAGCACTGGGGTCAACCTCCTGTCGGAGTGCGAACATTAAAAATCATTTCCCAACTCTCATGGGGGGGTAGCTTTTGTTCTCCTGGAATCTCCCCCACTCATTAAAGTGCCCCCCATCCCCACCCCTTCTTCAGACCCCTCCTCTTTTCATCTTTACTCCCAGCTTTCCTTTCAGGGGCGTCTTTCCCTCCTTACAATGGCCTTGAGAAGCACCCCAACCAGAAACACCGCTGTTTTCTGGGATTTCTTTGAACGTTCATGTCAACATCCAGCTCCAGAATCCAAATAAAACTCCAGGTCCATTGCGTTTCCGAAAATCTCACTGTTTATTGAATACACGGCATGGTGGTGTCGAAGCAAAACTAACTCTGAGTTTCCCAGACACCAGTTCATAGAATTAAACCATCATTTCTCGGGCCAAAACCCCAACCTCTCACATAGTCCATGTAAATAATTTCACTTTGTTATGGGAACCGTCTGCTTCCTCTCCACACCTGCTGCGGTGTCCTTGGAGAGGTTTCAGGCTCTCACAGTCTTCAGCGGAATTGGAGAGGTTTCATTTTTCCCATTCTAAAGCAACACCTCTCCCCCCCCCTTACTCTAATGGCAAGTTGAAACAAGACACGTCGTTACCAAAGTTTCATTCTTGACAGTTCAATAGTCTGCAGCCGTGGGATATCCTGCTAGCCCCTCACTGAAGGGCTAATCGTGGTCCTGGCTGGCTCAGGAATTCTGGGAGTTGAAGTCCACAGGTCATAAAGTTGACATGGTTGCTCACCCCTGTGTCTTGAAGCACCTCAAACACGACATCTTCAAAAAAATAAAATAAAAACGTGAGATCAGACCGGCCCAACCCAAACTTCCAGATTAGCTTCTTAGGGTTGACATCTTAAGAGCATAATCTGATTAATGCCGTAAGAAGCTCAGAAGCAGCTGCTTCCAGTTCCATCCAGCCCCATAACTGGGATTCAGCGGCTTTGTGGGGCTCAGCTGTTTTGGTGGCACATGAGTGAGCAGTTCAGAGCTGCTAAGAGTAGCAACTCGGCAATTAACAGAATCCCAGTTCCCCTAAAGGCATCGGCCGCGGATGGTGGCCGTTGGAGGAGCCCTCAACCGCCGCCATGAGGCCCACCGTGCAAAGACGGGCAAGCCTCTCGGCCAACATGAAGTTCGGGGCCTGTCAGAAGTGCTGCAAGACTGCCAACAATGTGGACCTCCTCCTCCCCTTCTCTCAGGAGAAGCTGGTCAAGCCGTGGAGCTCCGTGGATAATTTGGCCGACTGGGCCCAGGACAGCGATGACCTTTCCCAGCTGTGGAATCCGAATTTCTTGACCCTCAACGTTGGAGGCCAACGCTTCCACATCTCCATCCGAGTGGCGGCCAAATACCCCCTCACCAGGATCGGGCAACTGGCCACCTGCGCGGATCCCGTGAAGAAGCTGGAGCTGTGCGACGACTACTCGGTGCTGAAGAACGAGTACTTCTTCGACCGAGACCCTCTCGTCTTCCACTACGTCTTCCACTTCTACCGCAGTGGAGTCATGTGGGTCCTGACCGAGTTCTGCTCGGCCAACTTCCTGGAGGAGATCGAGTACTGGGGCGTCCACATGAAGTACGCCCAGCGCTGCTGCCGGATCCTGTTCGAGGAGAAGCACGACGAGATAGTGGAGTATCTGAAGGTCCAGCGAGAGTTGGAGGCCGAACTGGAGACCGTCGAGAAGGAAGAGCATTTTGAGGGCAAGTTCATGGGCCAGTTCCGGAAGGCCATCTGGAACCTGATCGAGAACCCGTACTCCTCGGTCCTGGCTAAGATCATGGCCATCTTGTCCAGCCTGTTCGTGCTGTTCTCGGTGGTGGGGATGACCCTCAGCACCGTGAAGGAAATGCAAGACAAGACCAGCAAGCAGTGCATGGAGTACCTGGAGACCGTCTGCGCCGTCTTCTTCACCCTGGAGTATCTCATGCGGCTGGTCTCCACCTCCACCCTCCAGCAGTTCTTCCGGGCGGCCTTCAGCGCCATCGACCTGGTGTCCATCCTGCCCTTCTACATCCAGATCGTCTTCGAGTACCTAGTCGAGAACGACTCCGAAGACCACGAGGAGCTGCACCAGATGCGGAACGTGGGGAAGCTGGGCAAGGTCCTCAAGCTGATCAAGCTGATGCGGATCTTCCGCATCCTGAAGCTGGCCCGGCACTCCACGGGGCTGAGGGCCTTCGGCTTCACCCTCCGGCAGTGCTGCCAGCCGGTCTGCTGCCTCCTGCTCTTCATCGCCATGGGCATCTTCACCTTCTCCGCCCTCATGCACTCCGTCGAGCATGACGTGCCGAACACCAACTTCACCAGCATCCCCAACACCTGGTGGTGGGCAGCAGTAAGTGAACCCACGCCCCCCGCGTATCAGCTAATAATAATAATCAGAATAGAGCTGGAAGGGACCTTGGAGGTCCTCTAGTCCAGCCCCCTGCTCAAGGAGGAAACCCTAGACCATCTCAGACAAGTGACTGTCCAGTCTCTTCTTGAGAACCTCCAGTGATGGAGCGCCCACGATTTCTGAAGGCAACTTCTGTTCCACCTGTTAATTGTCCTAAATCCTTAATTCCAGGTTGCTTCTCTCCTTGATTAGTTTCCATCCGTTGTTTCTTGTCCTGCCCTCTGGTGCTTTGGTGAATAGGTGGACCCCCCCTCTTTGTGGCAGCCCCTCAAATACTGGAACACTGCTATCATGTCCCCCCTGGTCCTTCTTTTCTTTAGATTGGCCATACCCAAGTCCCGCAACCGTTCTTCATACATTTTTGTCTCCAGGCCTTTAATCATCTTAGTTGCTCTTCTTTGCACTTTTTCCAAAGTCTCAACGTCTTTTTTGCAATGTGGTGACCAAAACTGGATGCAGGTATGCCAGGTGTGGCCTGACTAAGGCTTTCTAAAGCGGTACTAAGACTTCACATCATTTTGATTCTATGCCTCAGTTTATACAACCCAGGATTGTGTTAGCTTTTTTGGCTGTTGCCGCACACGACTGGCTCACATTTAAGGGATCGTCCACGAGGACTCCAAGGCCCCTCTCAGGGTTAGTTTTTGAGCCGGGTCTCGCCTAATGTGTACTTGTAATTTGTAGCTGAGGGTCACCTCTTGAGTTAGTAGCCCTGTCAGACCCAAGAATGACATTTAATAAGTCTTGGGAACCCAGTTCCCAAGAATGGCCCAAGCAGAGATGGTGGAAGATCTGGCTTGGATGAGGGACAGCAGAAAATGGCTCTGGGGGTGCTGCTTCCCAGCTGTGGGGGACTGAAGGGGACCCCGTGCAGGCAAAAACGGCTTCTCCTTCCACTCTTCTTACTCCCAAGTGGGGAAGGGGTGCAGTGAGATTTGGAGATGGTCACTGGAGTGAGTTGGCCCTGAAGGCAACAGGCCTGCTGGTGGGTCTACACCAGGGGTCTTCAAACTTGGCCCTTTTATGACTTCTGGGAGTTGAAGTCCACACGTCTTAAAGGGGCCAAGTTTGAAGACCCCTGTTTCTCAACTTGGGCAACTTGAAGGTGAGTGGACTTCAACTCCCAGAACTCCCCAGGCAGCACTAATGGGTGGGGTGTTCCTGGGCATCGGGAACAGAGAAGTCTCTGACTGCCACTTGAGGCCCTTCAAGCTGGCCGTGGAAATGTACTGCAAGCAGCTTTCATCTCCTGCCCTGGGAGCCTTGGAGACCATCCGGAGGGTTTTCCTTTCTAACCTGGAGCACTGCTCCCTCCAGAAGCTCTCCAGTGGGGCCTGAACCCCTCCTCCCCTGTGGAAGCCCACCCAAAGAGAATCTGCTCCTTGTTTAAGGTGGGCAGATCCCACCTGCGGTCCCTTCCAGGGGCTGGTGCACGTGCGCCAAAAGAAGCTTGAAGGACCATCTGGGAAGTTAGAACATAGAATAACAGGGTTGGGAGGGGCTCTTCTAGGCCAACCCCCTGCCCATGTTGGGGCCCCCTACACCATTTCAGACAAACACTTGTCCAATCTCTTCTTGAAAGCCTCCAGTGATGGAGCACCCACAACTTCTGGTGGCAAGCCGTTCCACTGATTAATCGTTCTGACGGTCAGGGAATTCCTCCTTAATGCCAGGTTGCTTCTCTCCTTGATCCGCTTCCACCCGTTGCTTCTTGTCCTGCCTTCAGGCGCTTTGGAGAAGAGGTTGACTCCCCCTCCTCTTCTTTGGGGCAGCCCCTCAAGAATTGGAAGACTGCTATCTTGTCTCCCCGGGTCTTTCCCCTTGTCAGACTAAGCCAGGCATGGGGAACCTGGGCCCTTTTATGACTTGTGGACTTCCAATTCCATGCTGGCTGAGGAATTCTGGGAGTTGAAGTCCACAAGACATAAAAGGGCCCAGGTTCCCCACCCCTGGCCTAGACATAACTGGTTCCCTCAACCGCTCATCATCTGGTTTAGCCTCCAGACCCCTGACCGTCTTTGCGGTTGAGGTCTTTTTCGGGCCTTAAGAGTTGGCTCCATCTTGCAAGTGAGTTTGCTTCAACTCAGGAGGACATCTTGTTCTTCCTCCCCCTCCCCCTCCTCCTCTTTTCCTCCTCCTGTCTCCTCCTCCTCCTCTTCCTCTTCTTCCTCCTCCTTCCTCCTTCCTCCCCCTCCTCTCCTCCACTTTTCCTCCTCTCTCCTCCTCCTCTTCCTCCTCTTCTTCCTCCTCCTTCCTCCCCCTCCCCCTCCCCTCCTCTTATTTTCTTCCTGTTCCTCTTCTTCCTCCTCCTTCTCTTCCTCCCCCTCTCTCCTCCTCCACTTCCTCCCCCTCCTCTGTCCTCCTCCTCCCCCTCTCTCTCCTCATTTTCCTTCTCTTCCTCTCTCTTCCTCTTCCTCCCCCTCCTCTGTCCCCCTCCTCCAGGTGAGCCTCTCCACCGTGGGCTACGGGGACACGGTGCCGGATACCTTCGTGGGCCGGGTGGTGGCCTTCGGCTGCATCGGCTTCGGCATCATCCTCAACGGGATGCCCATCTCCATCCTCTACAACAAGTTCTCCGACTACTACGCCAAGCTCAAGTCCCACGAGGACAAGACCGCGGTGGCCCTCAAGACCCCCCGCAAGGACGACCTCAGGGAGAGGCTCCGGAAGAAGCTGGACCAGTGTTGGGGCCCCAAGAGCAGCCGGGCAGGCCAGCCCCCCGGCCGGTAGTCCCTCGCCCCCCACCTCAGCCACACCTCCGTCCCCTCCTGCGTCCGTCCCTGCCAGGCTGGCCTGCCAGGCTTTGCTCCCTCGCACCCGGGACAGCCAGCCGGCAGGCCTCCTTGCCCCGCCCTCCCCTGGCTTGCCCTCCTTTTCCTGCAGATGCCAAGGGGGCAGAGAGGGCGGGCAGAGGTGGCTGATCCCCCCACACACACCTCATTTCCTTCTGCCCAGAGTTGAGCTGCCTGCCGTAAACCTGCCTGTGAGCCCAACCTCGGTTTAATCCCGGACAGTTTAGCTTATACCTGGTCTTCTGAAGCCAAACGTGGGAATCGGGTGCCCGAATTCGCTGGCAATGCCCAAAGGAGGCTCAGAAGCCGCCTGTCCTCGTTTTGAACCTGCCTCTCCTAAACGTTGCCCAGGTGAAATGCGTCCGGCTGGCTTTATTGTTATTAGTTTTCCTTTGTACCCTGCCTTTATTATTTTTATAAACAAGGCAATGAACGTACCTGATCTTCCTTCCTCCTCCTCCTCCTCCTCCTCTTTTCCCCACTACAGCAACCCTGTGGGTTGGGCCAAAAGAGAGGGACTGGCCCGAAGTCACCCAGTCGGCTTTCGTGTCGAAGGCAGGACTAGAACTCTCCACCACCTGGTCCTAGCCTGACAAAAACTGGGTTTGTGGCAGGCGTGGGCAATCTTGGGAGACAGTTTGTCTGCCCTGGGATGCCCACGGGAAGAAAATGGGAACGTGAAGATGGGTGGACTTCAACTCCCAAAGCTGGCTGGGGAATTCTGGGAGTTGAAGTCCACCCATCTTCACGTTCCCAAAGTTGAAAAAACACCTGCCAATTTTGCAGACGGGCAGTGACACAAACAAGAAATACACAAACCAACTCCGTTGTGGCAATGACGCAGTTCGAAGAAGTCCCGCAGGTCCGCCGAATCGGTTTCGCGAGTGACCATCCCCAGGAATCTTTACCCAAACGGGAAAAATCTAGGAAAAACCGGACTCCCCTGGCCCAGAAGGTAAATGGGCCCTGGGGACAGTCCTGCCCTCTGCCCCGGAAACCCACCTTTCCCAGTGGAATGGGCTCCTCCTGGGAGCAAAACCCCTCCCTCCCCACAGCCCCTCCCCCCCAATGTTGGCAACAGCAGAGCACAGGTCGGAATTGTGGGGGGGGGGGCGAATGAAGAACCTATTTGTTGAATGCCCCATTTCTTCCAGCCCCCCCTCTTTCCACCCGCCCTCTGCACACCTTCCCGTTTTGAGTTTGCTGGGAAAACGCAGGTGAGCAGAAGATCAGTTCTCCACACCCAGCTGTTCTTCTTTCCATGCCCAGATGCAATCTTCAATGTAAGGCTGCAAGGACAGGGAAGATACACACACACACAGGCTCCTTCAGGACTACCCCTGCTTCCTCGCCAGTTTAAGGGCTGGTGGGAGCAAAGCAGAGCAGATTGCAGGCAAGACACAGTCACAAAACCTTGTGCAACAGGCTCAAAATACATTTTTTTTGCCACTCTGCCTGGCCCGTTGGCAGGCAGACTTGCCCCTGGCTGCCACGGCTGCTCCTTCTTGCCCCCCCCCCCAAGCTGGCACCCCACTTGGCAGTAAAAGAAGCAACAGGACCAGAAGCTTGGAAGCTGTTTGCGTTTAATGTGGAGACAGCGCTCCCTTGGCAAAATCATCACAAGCATAAAAACAAAGATTTACAAGTCTCTCTGCCCAGGAAGTTTGTCCTATATACATACACACACACACACATATTTTTATATATATATACATATATTTATATAAATTAAAACAGTTCGGCTATCTACAGTATGGTACATTCTGCAGGGGTGCCCTGGGCCACAGTTCGCTGGAGTGGGCCCAATTCGAACACGCTGCAAATTTTCTTCCCAGGAACATGGGTGTCCAGAGCAGCATTCCCCCAATTTGAGGAGACACCAGGCAAGACGGGGAAGTTGGAAGACTTCCCTGTTTGGTCCCAGCCATTTGCTCTTTGCAGGTAGACTGCTGCGGAACAAGGAGGCTCGACTTGTTCACTATGACCCTTAGCCACAACGAACCCTAAATATATTTTCTTTTTTCAATCGGTGCTGGTGCTAGCTAACCTTGCTCTTCCATATTGTGTCACACACCCCCTTTCAGTCGTTTTAAAGCTGGCAGGACACTTTCTTGTGGCAGTCAGTTCCATGGGTTCAATAAGCTTTGACTGCTCTCGTCTGTCGCTAGTCTTTTCTTCTTCCAGCAATGGGGGGTGGGCAGAGAGTGTCCAGGCTGCCTTCTTTGCATCAGGTCAGCTGATCAAAGCAAGACACACACCCCTCCTCAACCCAAGAGATCCAGTTTGTAGGAATCCAGGGGAAGGAATTGAACTCGCATCACAGTGGCTGAAACAGTTCCAAAAACCATCACTTGTGCCCTCCACAATGCAGGAATAGAATAAGAACAGAACAGAATAGAGAAGAGATGGAAGGGATCTTGTAGGTCATCTAGTCCCTCCCGCCCAAGGAGGAGACCCTACACCATTTCTGACAGATGGCAGTCCAGCCTCTTCTTGAAAGCTCCCAGTGTGGAAGCTCCCACAACTTCTGAAGGCAATTTGTGGTATTGCAGGAGTGTCCATTTAGGGTAGGGGTGTCCAAGCTTGGCAACTTTAAGACCGGTGGACTTCAATTCCCAGAATTCTCTGGCTGGGGAATTCTGGCAGCTGAAGTCCACTGGTCTTAAAGTTGCAAAGTTGGACACTTCTGGTTTAGGGAGAAAAGACCCTGGCTGTTGGTGTCCCCCCCCTTAAAAAAGCCCCCCCAGGAAAGCTCTCCAGGACCAAGGTCAGGGTTTGGATGTGGAAGCGGGGAGGATCACCGTGCCAGACAAGACACACACACACACACACACGGTGCCCGGGGGCTCAGTGGCAGCCGCAACTGCCCGCCACCATGCCGTCGTACTGCTTGAGCACCACCGTCTCGTCGTCGTCAAAGTAGAGCAGGTTGATGGAGAAGAGCTTGTCCGGGACGCAGCAGGGCGTCTGCACCTCCGGGCTCAGCTTCAGGGCGTGGATGATGGACTGGACGGTGGCGTGGTTGGTGGGCCGCATGCTCTGGCCCAGCGGGAAGCGGCAGGTGCCCTTGCAGTGGTAGGCGTTGTAGCCCCGCGGGGAGATGACCCAGCCGGTCCAGCCGATCTCGTCGAAGTCCACCGGGAGCGGGTAGCGTTGGCAGGGCAGGGAGTTCTCGGCCGAGCGGGCACCCCGGGTCCGGTTGGAGGGGGGCTCGGGGGGAGGCGGCAGAGCTGCACGGGGGGGGCAAAGAAATGGCTCACATCCCCGCTTGGCATCTCAGGAGCAAAGCTAGGGGGGGTATCTTCTAAGGGGTGTAACGCTGTGCCCCCCTCCCCAAAATGCCTGGCGGGGGTCACTCACCGGGGAAGCCGCTGGGCAAGGCGGCCGCCCGCCGCCCGTCGTCGGTGAACAAGACCAGCATGGGCTTCTTGCTGGCGTGGTGGTCCCGGCCCGAGGCGAACTGCACGGCGTGGGGGTCCAGGGGGCCCCCGCCCAGGCCCTGCACCGTCACCAGCAGGCCCTGGTTGCTGCCCTCTTCGGCCACCCAGTCGCGGACCTGGAAGGGGGGAAGCATCAGCGGGCATCCTGCGGAGCTCGAGTGAGCGAGCCAAGCCCCAGCCAAAAGCCCCCCTCCTTCTCAGCCCCACACACATGCAAGTCCGGCAGCACTCACCGCCTGGGTGATGGAGAAGACCTCCCAGCCGAAGCCCTGCAGGGCCAGCAGCCGGGCGGACAGCAGCTTCTTCCCCTGGGGGCCCTCCGCGTGGTCCTTGTCCAGCACCTGGTAAACGCTCACCTGGGGGGGGGATGAGAAAGGGGGGGTGGGATTAGCCGAAGCCCTACAGGGCGGGGGATCCTCTCCACAGCAGCCCTTTCGGCATCCTTTCTCCCTATGGATTCAGGGCACTCTGCACGTGCCCGCCTAACCTGGTCACCTCCCCCGGCCATTGCTCAGCTTGTAGCACGGCCTTGGCAACCCAGCATCCCCAGTGGTCCCACTGGAGGGGGTGGGCCTGCAGTTCAGGCAGCTTTTAAAAAAGGAAGAGGCCAATGGGGGGAGGGGGAGGAAGAGGAGGGGAGGGAGGGAGGAAGAGGGGAGAGAGGAAGAGGAGGAAGGGAGGGGGAGGACAAGGTGGGAGGGAGGGAGGAAGAGGAGGACGAAGTAAAAGAGGGATCCCTCAATGGACACTTAAGAGGAGCTTCCATTGTCAGGGGCAGTCTATCTTGTGGGGGGGGCAGGAGAGTGCAGATCCTGCCCCATAGGCAGCGCTGGCCATGAAGCAGGAGGGCAGGACGCAGATGCCTTCAAGCGGCAGCTGGCATCAAATGTGGGGGGAGAGGGCACCCCGGGGATGCTTCGTGCCCACCGATTGTGGCGTTAGAGGTGGGGGGGGAAGGCGTCAAAGAGTGCCTCTGAGCATACCTGGCAGTAGTGCTGCCTCTGCAGGAGGGCCCCCTCGGCCCCCCCGGCCCGCAGCTTGAAGAGGTGCAGTTCGGCTGAGAGGACGACCTCGTTCTTGGCCACGCTGGAGAGCATGAAGAGCAGCTGCAGCTGGTCGCTGTGAGCTGAAAGAGAAGGCAGGCCGTTGGCACCGGGCAGCCACCACAGCCCTGCCAGGTAGGCCGGGCGGAGGAAGAACTGGCCATAGGCCCTGCACTGACCCCCCTTCCTGTCGGCAAGGCGTTTTGCTTTGGGTCTGGGTCTCCCTAATTGATTAAATTCAGGCAGGGTCTCCATCGTATCAATCAACATTTTTCAGCCTTGGGAACGTGAAGATGGGTGGACTTCAACTCCCAGAATTCCCCAGCCAGCTTTGCTGGGAGTTGAAGTCCACCCATCTTCAAGTTCCCAAGGTTGAAACACAGGGCTGTAAATGAATAATTCTCAATTTTAAAACATCAAAGCTTCCTGCACCCCTTAAAAGCGGCAGAAGCTGATCCTAACCAAAACTTCCCCATCTTTAGGGTGTTTTGCAGAGCCCCCCCCCACGCCCCACCCCCATCCTTGAGAAGCAGAAAAAAGACAAGTGGGGGAAAAAAGACCTTCCACTAATATCCACCACTGAGGAGGGAGAAATTAAACAAGCGAAACAAACTTTCTGCCATTCTTTGCAAAGGAAAATCGATGAAGGTAAGACGGAGAAGTGAAAGCAAATCCCGTTTTTTTCAAGGTTTAAATGTTCAACCCTCAAACTTTGCTTATTCTCAGGGGCTTTGATTAGAGATTCGGGGATGTGGGGGGGGGACACACCTGTTAGCAAGCATGGGGAGGGGGGAGGAAACCAGAGGGCAATTTTAAGGCAGAAAGGGGGGGGCAGGAGAAGGGCAGTTTGAGCCAGGGAAATCCTTGAGGACTACAATCATGCTGTGCTTTTTAGAAAGGCCCTCAGCACAGGGAAAGGACACTGCTTGGTCTCCGAGGGGCTCAGCTGCAGCCCCCTCCCCATATCCAAAGCATCTCACACTGGAAGGAGAATTTGCTGCCCGGACCTACACACAAACACACAAAGGTAATAGCATCAGGATTTTGAGATGCTTTGTCAGTGGCCAACTTGGGGGGGGGGAGAAGAAGTAGCCCCCCCACCCATCTGCTCCACAGATCATTCTCTCCCCCCTCCCATGGCATGTGCATCTGGCGTAGACCCAGCAGGTGGCATCGCCCCATCTCTGCCAGTTTCTCAGAAGTGACCCCAATTCCCATCCGAGCCCCTCCCTGGCCTAAGGATGCCCTTTGTGGGCAGATCTGAACTCGGGACCGGGAGACCTGGGTAGCCCAACCCAGTTTAAAGAGAATCAGCTAAGCTGGGAGGGGGGGAAGGGCAGGTTAGAAGACCAGAGCATCAGGCTCCTCTAGAAGATGGCCTTAAGCCTCCCTGGGGGAAGCCTCCGAGACCCCCAGCGGTGGGGAATAACAGAGTGGGAAGGGACCTTGGAGATCTTCTAGTCCAACCCTCTGCTCAAGCAGGAAAAACAATATCATTTCAGAGAAACAATTGTCCAATCTCTTCTTAAAAACCTCCAGTGATGAAGGAGGGATGGACGGACAGAGGGAGGGAGGGAGGGAGAGAAGGAAGGAAGGAAGGAAGGAGAGAGAGAAAGAGAAAGAAAGAAAGAAAGAAAGAAAAAGAAAGAAAAAGAAAGAAAGAAAGAAAAAGAAAGAAAGAAAGAGAGAAAGAAAGAAAGAAAGAAAGAAAGAAAGAAAGAAAGAAAGAAAGAAAGAAAGAAAGAAAGAAAGAAAGAAAGAAAGAAAGAAAGAAAGAAAAAGAAAATAAATGATAAAGTGGGAAGGGACCTTGGAGGTCTTCTAGTCCAACCCTCTGCTCAGGCAGGAAAAACGATACCATTCCAGACAAAAGGCTGTCCGGCCTCTCCTCAAAAGCCCCCAGTGTCGGAGCACCCACAGCCTCTGGGGGGGCAGGTCCTTCAGAAAGGGAGAAAGGGGGGGCCAGGGGATTCCTCACTGCCTGCCCCACTGCTCCCTCTCTGGCGGGGGGGGGAAGGAGAGTCTACTCTGAGCTATCAGGTTGCAGCCCTTACAGTTAATGCCCCCCCCTCCCCAGGCTTTCCCCCCTCCCCCCTCCGGGGACTCACTCCGCTCCAGGAAGCTGCGCACGGTGTTGCCTTCCAGCAGGTGGGGGTCTTTGGTGACCCCGTCGGCGTCGGCCACGGTGTTGTAGAGATCCACCATGTACTGGGGGGGCTCCTTGAAGTAGAGGGGGGGCTGCGGGGGCTCCTCGATGCCGAAGACCTCCAGCAGCTGCTTCAGGGCCTGGTCCCGGGTGTCCTCGGAGCTCCGGGTGGGCTTGGCGGGGCGGGCAGGTGCCCAGGTGAGCAGCAGCAGCAGCGGCAGGAGCAGCAGCCTCGTCATCTCGGCTTCCGGAGGGTTCCTCAAGAGGACTAGCTCCTCAGGGCTGGCCCGGGCCTCCTTTATAGCCCCGAGCAGAAGGGGCAGAGGCTGATGGGCCATTAGGGGATTAATGGGTCCGCTAACAAGGTGCCAAGCTGCCCATCAGCCCAGTCCACACCTTGGAGGGCTGTGGATTCCTCCGGGAGGGAGGGGACCCCCCCTCCGGAAGGGGGGGCTGCATCTTTGCGGTTGGGCCTTGGCAGGAAGGGGTGGGGAGGCTCTTCCCCCCCCCTCCACAGTCCTCTCCGAAGTTTATTGAGGGCCCAAGGCTGCCAGCCAGATGAGCTGCTCTCCCCAGGGGGCTAACGGGCATCTAATGGGGAGCAGCGGGGGGCCATTTGCAGACAGGAATTAGAGGCTTCTGGGGGGGCCAAGAGGGGGAGAATTGGCAGCAAGGGGGATCCCTCCGTGGGGCAGCGCCCTTCACCCTAGATGGTGGCCCTCCTGGCTGGGAAGAAAGCTCTCCCCTGGGACGCCAGAGGTGAGCAGCCCAATGATCGGACCCCTTTGGCCCTGCCCCCCCCCGGCCCGAGACATGGGGAGGGGGCTGCAGCTGAGCCCCTTGGAGGCCAAAGAGTGTCCTTTCCCTGTGCCGAGGGCCTTTCTAAAAAGCACCGCATGATTCTAGTCCTCATGGATTTCCCTGGCTCAAACTGGTCTTCTCCTGCACCACTGAGCTCCTGGACCCCTTGAGCCCCATGTTTTACAGGAACTGGGGCAGCTCCCGGCCCTGTGTAGACCTTCAGAGAACACCTGCTTCCCCCCCACACACACACACACACCAGCCCCCAATTGCTTCTCTCCCTTTTCTGGTCCGTTTCAGCAAAGACGGAGCCCAGACAGATGACCTCTGGAGTTTCCAGATGTGTGCGTGGCTTTCGCACCACTCGCGATGCACCCAGCTGAGCGGGCACCCTTGTGAATGCCACACCGGAGCCCGTTTGCACGGAGGCGTCTACTCCAGCCCCATCAATCCACTAATGTCATTAGTGGGACCCAGAAAGGGGGTCTTCTCCATCATTGCCCCACCCTCATCAGCCCCCCCCCAAGATTCATATGCTCCCCCCCAGTTGGCTTTACTTCTGAAAAATCCTTACAGCTGATTTTCCTCCCACCCCTATGGGATCCTCAGCAGCACTCAATCAGAGTCGAGCTGAAAGGGACCTCGGAGGTCTTCTAGTCCAACCCACTGGTCAAGCTGGAAACCCTACCATTTCAGACAGGTGGCTGTCCATTCTCTTCTTGAAAGCCTCCAGTGTTGCAGCACTCACAACTTCTGGTGGCAAGCAGTTCCCCTGGTTAATTGTCCTCACTGTTAGGAAGTTTCTCTCCTTAGTTCCAGGTTGCTTCTCTCCTTGATTGGTTTCCATCCGTTGTTTCCTGTCCTGCCTTCTGGTGCTTTGGAGAATAAATTGACCCCCCCTCCTCTTCTTTGGGGCAGCCCCTCAAATACTGGAAGGCTGCTATCATGTCCCCCCTGGTCCTTCTTTACTCTAGATTGACCATACCTAAATCCCACAGCCGTTCTTCGTATGTTTTAGCCTCCAGGCCTTTGATCATCTTAGTTGCTCTTCTCTGAATTTTTTTTCCAAACTCTCAACATCTTTTTTGTGATATGGTGGCCGAAACTGGATGCAGGTATTCCAGGTGTGGCCTGACTAAGGCTTTATAAAGCGGGACTAAGACTTCACGTGATTTTGATTCTATGCCTCTGTTTATGAAACCCAGGATTGTGTTCGCTTTTTTGGCCGCTGCCACACACAGCTGGCTCTAATTGTGGGTCTACACCAAGTTCACCAATTAGTTTTTTTTTTTACAGATGTTCCTTTTACAAATCTGCCTTTAACAGGGTGGGCGACCCAGGCTGCTTCTGAAACGGGCAGAGCCTTATAAATGTGATAAATTGCAGTCTGTTTTTCCTGCGTCTCCGCATTTCGCCGGCTGTCTTTCCTGCCAGCCGTCCTCAACCCAGACCGTGCCCAGCTCCCCGAAGGACAGGGCGGACTTCAGCCCAGGGTTGCTGCCCCCCCCCCATACACACACACACACCTGCATGGCTTCTCCAAGGCTGGGGCTCAAGTTCCCGGACTTCCCCCCCCCCACCCAGAAGATACTCCTTGGCCCTGCATAAAAGGTTAATAATAATAATAATAATGTTGGAAGGGACCTTGGAGGTCATCTGGTCCAACCCCCTGCTCAGGCAGGAAACCATATATACCGTTTCAGACAAATGGCTGTCCTTATTGGCCAACTCCATTTCCTTCTTTTCAAGCTTTCCGGGCGTTGGATCTGCCAACCGATCAGGAAGGGAGATTTTATTTTAGGAAAATTATTCTGTTCCCCCCCCCCTCCGCTGAGCTCTGGTGTCCAGTCTGGCAGTCTTCCAAGGAAGGCCCCCTCCCCCAAAAGGGGGGGGCAGGAAAGAGCCAGCTCTGCCCAGTGTACCCCCTTTTGGAAGACCCCCACCCCAGGAGGGGTCGTCTGGATGATGGATGGAGAGCCCCCTCCCCAAACAGACTTCCAAAGGGTGGGTGCCATGTTCAGGGGGTGCCCAAACATCCTGGCAGGCCTGTGGCTATCCAGGAGCCCCCCCACCCCACCCCTCCAGACTTCATTCTGGAAAGCTGTTGGTGGGCCTTGATGCTGAGTTTCTGGGGGCCCCCAAAAGCTGGCTTGGGGACCCCCAAGAGACCCCACCAGGGGATGGGTGAACTTGTGAGGCTGTTCCACTATTTTTAATGTCCCTTCCCTATTATTCTTGGCTTCCATTTGGTTTTTATCCTGTTTTAATGGATTTATTAACTCTTTTTTAGCCCTGTTGTGTGCCCCGCAAGCAAGAGTCGCTTATGTGAGAGACGGACAGCTGTATACATTGAATAGAACAGAGCTGGAAAGGGAGCTTGGAGGTCTTCTAGTCCAGCCCCATAACATCAGGTTAATAAGAAATAAGAAATAAAACCTGCGGAGAGGCTGGCTGTTTTAATTTTGCCGCAGGAGGGAATCCCCGGTCTGACTTTTGGCCCAAACGTTTTTATAAGCTCAGCCTCCCCAAACCCAAAGAGACCCCAAACCCGGCAATGCATACGTGAGGCGGGGGGGGGCTTTGAGCGTGACCTTCTGGCCCCCTCGGTGAGAACTAGCCCCATTTGGACCCCCGTGCCAATGCAGCCATCAGCCCCGGACGAAACCTGGAGAAACAGGTTGTGTGTGAATAGAGAGCGAGATCTGGGACAGTCGCACTCCGGGACTGGGGGGGGGGGGGGAGAGCCAGCCTGCCCCAGCCTCGGTCCTTGCAGCCCCCCCCCAAGGAGAAAAACGCAGCCTGGTTGGAGTTGCCAGCCGAATCCCTCGGGAGCCTCGGCTCGGTTCTGTGGTTGTGCCCCATAGGATCGACTTTATTTGCACACTGGGTCCCTCTTCCCGGGGGGGGGGACAGGCGCTCTTGGAGGGGGGGGAAACAGGCCCCGGCGGCTGCCTTCATCTCCTTTCCCTCCGCAGGGGGGGGAGCACGGCGGCTCCCGGCCCTTTGGCTCCACATCGGCAGGTCCGGATGGCAAAAAGGGTGCTCAGCTGTCCCGTCCGGCTCCGGAAAGTCTTCATCTCGTAGTGGTCAGGGATGCAGGGGCTGGCAGCGGCCCTCGCCCGCCCACGGCTGGGGACCCTGCGGCAGGAGCACACACGGGAGCAGTCAGCCAGGGCGGAAGGAAGGAAGGAAGGAAGGAAGGAAGGAAGGAAGGAAGGAAGGAAGGAAGGAAGGAAGGAAGGGGGAATGGAAGGGGAGGCCGGGGAGAAAGGAAGGAGGGAAGGGAAGGAAGGAAAGGGAGGAAGGAAGGAAGGACCCTTCAATTCTTGTATGGATGGATGGATGGATGGAAGGAAGGAAGGAAGGAAGGAAGGAGAAAGGGGAGGAAGGAAGGGGAAAGGAAAGGAAAAGAAAGGGGAAAGGAAAGGAGGAAATGAAAAGTGTCCTGGCAAGGCAGATGAGATAAAGAAAAAGAGATGAAGGTAAAAAACAGCAAGCCCCCCCCTCCCCCCCAGCACCTCAAAGAGAGAGAGTGTCAGAATATGAGAGAGGGAGAGAGAGAGATTAGAAGCCATCTAATGGCCTCCGAATTGTATTTTGAGGAAGCCTCCACTTCCTGTCTTTCTCCATTGCTTCTCTTCCTCCCCAGGTGTTGAATTTGCAGCATTCACACATCCCTCCCTGAGGATGGCGACCCCCCCACGCCCCCTCCCCTGCCTGGCACTCTCTCTCTCTTTGGGGGGGGGCTAATGGCTCAGTTGACACCTCCAGATCAGGAGCAAATGGGGGGGGGCAGGCGTTGGAGGCCCCCCTCTCAGCCCTCTGTCTGTCCTGGCCCTAATACCCCAATACACACCCGGGAGGAAATGAAAGGGAGGGCTGTGTGTGTGTGTGTGTGTGTGCACCTGCATGTGTCTCCGTGTCCCCCACCCCATCTGGGCTGCCTTACCTGAGCGGGCATCGTCCTAAGCACCGTCCCACGTCCATTTCCTGAAAGATTTGCAAAACAAAGAGCAGAGAAAACGGCTGGTTTCCTTTGACTTGGCTGGGGGGGGGGGCGGCAAGGGGGGGCTGCTCTCTTTCCCAGAAGCTGGCCTGGCCTGCGGGGTCCCCCCCCCAATAAAGGGCATCAGTCCTTTTCCTGCCATTCCCAAGTTCCCCTTGCTGCATTAGTCATTGGCAGCCCTTTCAAGGGTCCCTGGGCCCGTGTGGCTGGGGAGGATGGGTGAGGGGGCACCCCCTCGGAGAAAGCCCTCGGTCTGACCTCACAACACCCCTTCGGGCGGGCGCTTTGCCGACCTGGCCGTCTGGAAATGCTACCAGCCCTTTTTTTGAGGTTCGGACCAAGCTCTGCCCAGCTGCCCAGGGCTAGTGCCCTCTGCCTCCCCCAGCCCCTCCCCCACGCCCCCTGCCCTCACTCCTCCTCTTTTCCCCCACCCCAACAACCCTGTGAGGTGGGCCAGGCTGAGAGAGGGGGGGCACTGTCCCCAGGTCACCCAGTTCAAGGCATCTGCCCCTTTCGCCTGCTGGCATTGATGCCAACAGATCCAGCAGCACCCAGGACAGCCTCCGCTGAGGTCTGGGCCTCTTCGAAGGTAGACCATGCCTGAATGAGGGAGCTCCTTGCAATCTCTGGCCCACAGCTCTGAGCCGACCGGCGGTTTGTCCAGAACTGACTCCCCGAGGCCCTTCCGGTCAGCCAAAGCTCAAAACTGCCTGTAGTTTGTGTAGGAATTCCAGATTTTCCTAACAAACTCCGTAGATGGGATAGTTCCTCTTGGGAAAAACAGCCCAAGGGGGGGGGGATGCTGCTTGGATCCCCCCCTGGATTGGGCCCCCCCACCTCCTGCTTCTCCCCTAAACTAACCCCAAGAGCCCACAGGCTGACTGGGGCACCCGGGCCTGTGGGGAGGCGCCCTGGGGGGGACGCTGGGGCAGGGGGCGATGGGGAGGGGGGCACCCAGGAGCAGACCTTGCGTTGCTCCGTCTTCCTCCCTTCAGCGCTCAGCACCACCTCTGAGTAATGCTGCCAATGGGGCACCCGGTAGCAAGAGGCCCCTTGCCAGCCGCAGCCCCCCAGCGTCTGGACCAGGCGCTGCCCGTTGGGGCCCTGCAGGAGGACCGAGTCGAAGCGGGTTGGCACGCAGAAGGGCCCACCTGGCAGGGAGAGAGAGAGAGAGAGAGAGTCACCCGCTTGGCACCAGGCCCTGCGAAAGGGAAGGTGCCCACCTGTCTCCCCTCCCCCCCCCCAGCATCAATGACACACCTACAGTTTGCACAGATAAAAATGTGGTTCTTTTCTGGGTTGCTCCTGGTGGTCTTGCCTAGTTAGTTACTTGGTTAGTTACTTGGTTAGTTTGAGTTAGTTAGTTAGAGTTAGTTACTTAGTTCATTAATTAGTTACTTAGTTCGTTAGTTAGAGTTACTTAGTTTCTTAGTTTTAATTTGTTAGTTTGAGTTATTTAGTTCATTAGTTACTTTGTTAGAGTTAATTACTTAGTTACTTTGTTAGTTTATTAGTTTGTTAGAGTTAGTTAGTTAGAGTTAGTTAGAATTAGTTAGTTCGTTCGTTAGTCATTTAATCGGTCTGCGATGGAGGAGCAGCCTGATGTAGATGCATTAAGCCGGCCTTTGGGGTCCAGAGCCTGGTGTTACGGGGAGGGGGGAACGGCTCCCCCCTCTTCCAACAAAGCTTCTCTGGCCCTTGCAGACCACCCTTCCCAGCCTGGACCCCCACAAGGATGCAGCTCCCATGCTCCCCGTCCCAGCCAGGCCCGGCTTGGAAAGGCTGAACTTGGCCCTGGAGTGACGCCCGAGCTGGCTCACCTTGGGAGGGCGGGGGGCCGGTGCAGCTGCCCACGTCCAGGGTCTGCTCCGAAGGGGAGTCGGGAAAGAAGGTCTTCAGGAGGGGCGAGCGGAGACACTCGTCCGGGCTGGCGTTGCATTGGCAGCTGTCCACCACTTCCACCTGCCGAGGGCCATCCCGAAGCCAGCGGTCCTGCACCAGGAGGCGGCTGGGCTGGCAGCGGGAGCCGGGCGGGCAGCAGCCATCGGAGTGGGGGGAGGCCCTGCACCTGGCTGGCCACCGCGAGGGCCTCTCCTGCAGCCGCAAAAGGGAGGGGGGGTAAAGGAAGCTAAGTTAACTCTGGACCTTGGATAGAAGCTGCAGGGTGCCCGGGGGATTCCTTACCCCTTCCCCTGGACCAAGAGGCCTTTCTGGAAAAGGAGGGGGAATCAGGGGGGCGTGTAGCCCCTGTTCCTGCCTTTGGAAGAGCCCCAAGGATTGTCCAGTCCTCCCTCCCTCCCTCCCTTCCTTCCTTCCTTCCTTCCCCATTTTTCCATTCCCGTTTTCCTTCCTTCCTTCCTTCCCTCTTTTTCCCATTTTCATCTTCCTTCCTTCCCCTTTTTTCACATTCCCATTGTCCTTCCTTCCTTCCTCCTTCCCTCCCTTCCTTCCTAGGACTGGCAGGAGGGCCCAAAGCTGGAGGTCTGGAGCCCCAAGGAGGCCAGGTTCGAGCAGCAGAAGGCATTGAAAAGGAGGCCTTGGGCAGCTGCAGCTCATAAAGGAGGGGGGGAGGGGATTTGAGGTGCCCTCAAGTGCTCAGGTTTTGGGGTGGGGGCCAACTCCCAGCAAGCCTCCCCAGCACCAGGTCTCCCTCACAGGGAACTAAGCAGGGGAAGATCTGATCAGTCGGTGGATGGGAGGCCAACAGGAAACCCTCAGTTCTCTAGGCTGGGCAGAGAAGCCAACGGCACATCCCAGCAGAAGGGTGGGGGGGGGTCACCGAGGGGTTGGCTGCCAAGAAAAGGACCTGGGGGGGGGCTCCCCAGGAGAGGCTGAAATAATTCTTCAGAATACGAGTTGGGGGGGGGGATGTGGCTGAAGACCATGACATGGCTGAGGATTCCCCCCCCCACGGTCCTTCCTTCCCAGCTGATGCTGCCAACACAGCAAGAGCAGCAAGCATGGACCCCCAGATGTCCCCCCCACACCTGTCTGGATTCCTCTCTTCCCCTCCTCATCTCCCCCACCCCACCCCCCATCCTGCTAGGGATCAGCTGGGAGAAAGCTCAGCCCAGAAGCCTCTCCAGACTGAAACCGCTCTGTGCCCCATCCAAACCAGCACCCCAAAACCCCTTTGTGGGGTCCTGGCACAAGGTGGTCTGTGTGGGCTACCAGGCAGCCCCCCCCCCATGCAGGCTTTGCACCAAGCTGGCCAGGATGGGGCTAAGGGTGGAAAGGCCAGGGGGAGTCTTCAAAGCTGGCCAGGCCAGATAAGTGAGCCCCCCCCCGTCCGGAAGAGGGGCAGCGGTCACCCCAGGAAACGAAGCCTCACCTGGAGGGTCCGGTGGAAGTCCAACAGGGAGGGCTCTCTGGGAAGACCCCTGCCACAGAGGCTCCTGCAGAGCCCCACGTCGACGCTCACCCGGCTGCCTGAAAAGTCTGGGAAGAGAGGAACGCCAACAGGGTGTTGTCCGGGGCTGGGTCTCACCCACCCCCCCTCCTCCTCCCAAAAGGCTTCCATAACCTCCCAAAAAAAATACAGCAGCCCAAGACCCCCGACATTTCAGTTAGCCAGCATTTCAAGTGCCCCTCCTTCCTAAGCCAGACTTTAACCGGAGTTTTGTGCCGACGAGGAGCAAACGCTGTGTCGGGGGGGGGGGGCTCAGCTTCTTCCCTTTTACAGATGTGGCTAAAGGCTCAGAAAGTCACTTGCTGGCTTTCAAGAAAGCAGAAAGGGAACAAGC
>JALGBA010002330.1:0-77500 GCA_023970755.1 Azemiops feae | reverse complement strand
TGTGTCATCGATGTGTGTGTGTATGTGTGTGTGTGTATCTATGCACAAATTTTTTTTTGTCATGTTTCTGTAGTGTATATCGGAGGTGGTGACCCTTTGAGAGCTGAATGCAACGAAATTTCATTTTAATGTATCTTGATTAGTGTAGGTCTAACGTGACAACAAAGTTTAAAAAAAACCCTAGTGAGGCCACCCCTGGAATACTGCAGCCAATTTTGGTCACCATATCACAAAAAAGATGTTGAGAGTTTGGAAAAAATTCAGAAAAGAGCAGCTAAGATGATCCAAGGCCTGGAGACTAAAACATATGAAGGACGGCTGCGGGACTTGGGTTTGGCCAGTCTAAAGAAAAGAATAAATAGGGGGGACATGATAGCAGCATTCCAGTATTTGAGGGGCTGTCACAAAGAAGAGGAGGGGGTCATGTTATTCTCCAAAGCACCAGAGGGCAGAACGAGAAACAATGGTTGGAAACTGATCAAGGAGAGAAGCAACCTGGAATTAAGGAGAAACTTTCTGACAGTGAGGACAATTAACCAGTGGAACAGCTTGCCTCCAGATGTTGTGGGTGCTTCATCACTGGGGGCTTTTAAGAAGAGACTGGACAGTCACCTGTCTGAGATGGTATAGGTTCTTCTGCTTGAGCAGGGGGCTGGACTAGAAGACCTCCAAGGTCCCTTCCCACTATTCTATTTCTATTTCTATTTCTATTTCTATTTCTATATTTCTATTTCTATTTCTATTTCTATTTCTATTTCTATTTCTATTTCTATTTCTATTTCTATTTCTATTTCTATTTCTATTTCTATTTCTATTCTATTCTGCTGTGCCGGCTCTCCTTGGCTCTCCCTCCAACTTTTTGGATCCTCTGCCCACCCAGCCTGATGGAGGAAGCCCCACTAGGACTTCACGTCTGGCGACGAGGGAAAAAAAACTTGGGAGGTTTTCTGGGGTCTCCTCCGTCCGTCCCCCCCCAAAGGCCCTGAAGACCTGATTTTGCCAGTGGGCCTGGTGAACCCAGAGTGGGAGGGAGCCCCTTAAGTGGCTGATCTGAGTGTGTGTTGTCGGCAGTGTGTGTGGGGGGGGGGTGTATTATTAATTTTTTTATCATTTTATTATTTTTTATTAATTTTTACTTCTTCTAGCTTGTGTTTTTATTTTCAGTAAGCCGCCTACAGGCGCCGTGAACAAGCAGCTATATGAATTTTCATAAATAGATAGAGAGATAGAGAGATAGAGAGATGATAGACAGATGATAGACAGACAGGCGGACAGACAGACAGACAGACAGACAGACAGATGATAGATAGATAGATAGATAGATAGATAGATAGATAGGTAGGTAGGTAGGTAGGTAGGTAGGTAGGTAGGTAGGTAGATAGATAGATAGATAGATAGATAGATAGATAGATAGATAGATAGATAGATAGATAGATAGATAGATAGATAGATAGATAGATAGATAGATAGATAGATAGATAGATAGATAGATAGATAGATAGATGATGGATGGAGATATAATTAGATAGATAGATAGATAGATAGATAGATAGATAGATAGGTAGGTAGGTAGGTAGGTAGGTAGGTAGACAGACAGACAGACAGACAGACAGACAGACAGACAGACAGACAGATAGATAGACAGATAGATAGATAGATAGATAGATAGATAGATAGATAGATAGATAGATAGATAGATAGATAGATAGATAGATAGATAGATAGATAGATAGATAGATAGATAGATAGAGCCAAGGATTCTCAAGCCATTCAGAGTCACCTTGAAACACGAGATGGGCGGCAAATAAACTTGATAGGTAATTTTTCCCCCTTTGCCTCCTGCATGGCTGCAGCAAAAGAGACGGGGGGGCTGTGGGGGAATTAAGGCAGAGGGAGAGGGGACTGGGGCGGTGTCAAAGGTCATCCCCCCTCAAAACCTTGCACACGTTCTGTCCGGTTGTAGCTGACTAAGGGGTCAAATGATGGATGAATAAACAAGCCCCCCCCCCCCGCTTCTCCACCTTCATCTGGAGAGCTTTTTTTCACAGCGGGTGAAAGGAAATAAATGCCGGGCAACTTGTGTATTGGGGGGGGGGGCTTCGCCCAGAGCCGCCTCCACGGATGTTGATTGACTCCAGTATTGGCAAACGTTTCGAGGGGGGACACCGGCACTCCTTCCGTCCCCCTCCCCATTTCTCTCCTGCTTCCCTTAATTCTTAGGGTGGACCCTCAAGGAGTTTGGAGGAGGGAGGGGTCCCGTCTTTCCCTCCCCCCGCCCCTGGCAGGAGGGAGGGGAGGGGGGCCTCGCGAAGGAAGCCCCCCCGGATCTGCTTCGCCCCAACTCACCGTGTCCGAGGAAGACCAGTCGCCTGTGTCTCTTGCAGCAGCCTCGCTCGGCCGGGAGGTCCCGGCTGCCTTGGGGCCGGCCGGACAGCCCAGCACCTGGGGGCACAAAGGGCAAATTCACAGGCTGCAGGGAGGACCAGCCCGGAAAAGGAAGGGAGAATTTCTTGGAACACAATAACAGAGCTGGAAGGGAGCCTCGGAGGCCATCTAGTCCAACCCCCTGCTCAGGCAGGAGATCCTTACAGAATCATAGAATAACAGACTTGGAAGGGATCCTTGGAGGCCATCTAGTCCAGCTCAGGCAGGAGATCCTTACAGAATCATTGAATAACAGACTTGGAAGGGACTCTTGGAGGCCATCTAGTCCAACCCCCTGCTCAGGCAGGAGATCCTTACAGAATCATAGAATAACAGACTTTGAAGGGATCCTTGGAGGCCATCTAGTCCAACCCCCTGCTCAGGCAGGAGATCCTTACAGAAACATGGAATAACAGACTTGGAAGGGACCCTTGGAGGTCATCTTGTCCAACCCTCTGCACAGGCAAGCGATCCTTATAGAAACATAGAATAACAGACTTGGAAGGGACCCTTGGAGGTCTTCTAGTCCAACCCTCTGCACAGGCAAGCGATCCTTATAGAAACATAGAATAACAGACTTGGAAGGGACCCTTGGAGCTCATCTAGTCCAACCCCCTGCTCGGGCAAGAGACTCTATATCATTTTGGACAAATGGCTGTCCAGTCTCTTCTTAAAAACCTCCCGTGATGGAGCACCCAAAACTTCTAGAATTTTAGGGGGGGTCTTGGACAGGCTGCTCCCCCCCCCAAAACCACCTTTTCCTCCAGCAAAAACTCGATTTTTCCTTCAGAGGATTTTTCACATCGTCCTGCTGGACTTTTGACCCTGGCAGAACTGAGAAGGCTGGGTCCCTGGCACCCATGGTGCTCCGCCAATTCTTGACCGGGATGTTGAAGTGCAGACCCCAATTCTTGCTTTCCACTTATTTATTATTTATAAAACGTACTGGTCACCCGCCTTGCCACAAGGTAACTTTGGGCGGCTTACAATCCCTTAGCCGTTTTATCTGGATCAGACAAAGAAGCAGAATTCTTTTTTCCTAAGAGGCTACATAACAAAATTAAAAACGCCTGGCAAAGTTAAATCTGTGCAAATTCTGAATATATTGGACTAGGTGACCTACAAGGTCCCTGCCAATTCTGTTATTCTGTTCTATTCCAGTTAAGATCGCAGCTGGTTAAACGGGTAAAAAAAAAAAAGCTGCATATTTGAGAAAAGAATGGCTTAAAAAAAAATAAATCTATAGCCAGAATTAAAATTGTTTGCACCTCCGGGTGTTTTCATTCTTTCAGACACCAACTTCCTTTGTGTCACTCAGGATGTCCTGAATTGCCCTTTATGTAACTCGTTCTCTTTTTTTTTTTCCTTTCTGAAAACTTTTAAAGGCAACTAGTCCATTGGCAAATTAAGAGATTAGATTAGATAACCTTTATTGTCATTTTTTTCCTGTGGGCACAATGGCACACATTAAAAATGAAATTTAGTTGCTTGCTCTCAAAGTGTACACATACATAACACACATTTAAAAATTACTATATACAACATATGTATATAGGCCTACACCCTTAAATATAAGTAACAGATAAATATTATTCGGCATTTCTCTCTGTTGCAAAGGTGAGCTCTTTTTCTGAAGCAGGACAACGGTAGAAAGTTGTTTTTAACCCAGTTTATACTCTGCGTTTCTCAGTGCCTTGTCTGCATTAGGTGGAAAGCCAAGAGAGGAATTTATTTCAAAGCAAGTCCTGGCAGGGAGATTCCTTTAAAGGCCGGAAGAAGGCTGGGCAGCTGAGGCGAAGCTGCAGATATAATAATCCCCTGCTGGGATGGGAAAAGGTCACCAAAGCCCCATCACGTTTTTCCCATCAAGTCCTGAACTGCTTTCTCCTGTAATCTGGAGATTAAGGAATGCAGAAATTCGTTTATTTGGGCTCTTTGCTCTGTGTGGCATATTTGTTTTTTTAAAAAATAGTTAAGTAGTCTGTTTTGATTGGAGACAGATGGACAACAGAGTCACAGAGTGGAAAGGGACCTCGGAGGTCTTCTAGTCCACCCCCCTGCTCAAGCAGGACCATTTCAGACAGGTTGCTATCCAGTCTCTTCTTAAAAATCTCCAGTGTTGGACACATAAATAAACCAATGGTGATCAGGAATGTGGTTGCATCTGGTGTGCACAATCACACACAATCACACACTTTAACACTAGGGGTGTTAAAGAGAGCCCTTCCCGGGTGAATTTGGGGCGTGGAATTTGCCCAGTTCTCTTCGTTAAGGCACAATCGCCCCCAGGATTAATTCAATGGAATCCCACTTAGCATCTAGGTAGGATTTACTAGCAGGATTCAAACGCACCAGATGTTGGGCTGTTGCTTTGATCTCCCAGCTTGGCAATTTGGCTGCAAACGTTTCGTCTCCATTGGCAACTCCAAGAAGTTGCCAGCTTGATACCCCTCAGGATAGCTCCTTAGAGCGTCTCCCACCTTTATTGAAGGTAGACTGCTTCTGAACACAGAGGTTCCGTTCGGCTCTCCCAATTATCCCGTATCAGATCCTTGGGGAAGGCAGGGGGGAGGGGAGGAGCGTGCAATGGAATGAAAGGGGAAAAAAAGCAAAACGGTTTTTGTAAAACATCTGGGAAGGGTCTCCCACCACAGCCTTGTGCTGACTCCAATGCCTCTGGGACGTTCACCTTCCTTCTTTTGTGCTCACCTGCTTTCAGAGAGCGTGCCCCTGAACAAGGAAGTTCCATTCAGCTCTTGCCAATAGCCATCAAGCAGCCTCACCTACACCTCACCTGTCTCCAAAGGTTGTGCTCCTCTGGGGCCTTGGACCCAAGTCCTGGAGCCAGAGCTGGGCGAGGTGGGGCTGGGGGGCATCGTCCTGGGAGCCTGGCTTTTAAGGAGAGGCCGGACAGCCATTTGTCTGAAATGGCCTAGGGTCTCCTGCTCGAGCAGGGGGTTGGACTAGAAGACCTCTAAGGTCCCTTCCAGCTCTGTGATTCTGTTAACTTCTCCCTCTGAGTAAACATTGACTAGGACAAGATGCTGAAAGGCTCCTGTTTTTTTGCAACCCTGGACTCTCCTGTCTCTCCTCCTCTCTCAGCTGTATCTCCCATCGTCCCCAGCCATCCAAGCGTACCGGCTGAGGAGCATGGGCGAGGCAGTCGGACCCAACTTTGCTCGGAGGGCCTCCTGCAATCTTCCTGCAAGGAAGGGCCATCTTCTGTAGCACCCCTTCGGGTGCCTGAGCTTTGGGGGACCCTCCGGACCCCTCCATATTTCCCCAAATGGGGCTGGGGGAAGCGGTCAGGGCCAAGACTTACCCAGCAGGCCGGAAAGGCAGGTCAGCCAGGCCAGGAGCTGCATGGTCCCACCTGGGAAGGTTCCCGGCTTGTGTCTGGGGTCAGTCCTGGAGATTTATACTGGGGGCCAGTTCAGGGGGGGTCATTCAGCTCTGGAGCCACCTCAGGACATCCCAGACAGCAGGGCAGGGGGATGGCTGGGCGGTGGGGGGGGGCGCCAGCCCCACTTCAAAGCCTGTCCAGGTGACAGGGGTCTGCTCCCCCCAGGGGGCGGCCGGCCTGGCCCCACCTGGAGCCTCCGTCCCCCTTTCAAGTTCTGAAGAACAAAGTCAGGCTGGGGGGGGGAGCGAAAGTGTCTCTTTGATCACCAAAAGATAAGGAAGGAAAAGGGGGCTTATGCAAATGGGCCATAAAAGGGGTCTCCTTTCCTCCCCCACCCTCAGATCCTCTGGCAAGGGGGTCCCTCCTTCTAGGAGGAGAGCAGCCCCCCCCCAGTTCTGGAAGGGGAGCCCCCTCCCTGCTTGCCCCACCCAAAGGAATTTCCCCCCCCTTTCAATAAAACTCAGATCAAGCTCTTTTTCAAATGCACTATATTTTATTTCATTATTTTATTGTTATTTATTTCATTATTTTATTTTATTATTTCATTTTATTATTTTATTTCATTATTTTATTTTATTTTTTATTTTATTGTTTGTTTTATTTTTTACTTGTTTTATTTTTTTTACTTTATTTTTTATTTATTTCATTTTATTTTCTATTATTTTATTTTATCATTGTAGGTTCATTTTAGGATTGCCCCAAGTTTTGTGCTCAGCGGAATTTCCCTTGGTTGGGCATAAGACGGGCGCTCAGGAGGCCTTGCCCGCTGCCCGCATTGATGATGCAAGCATGCTGGGCATCAAAATGCCAACTAAATGGGCACAAAGTCGGGGGGAGGCCTCCTGCGGCTTTTGAGAGGCGGCCTTCTCCTCAATTTGCCCAGTAGGTGTGCCAATGGAGTGGAAGAAACAGAATGAATTTTTTTTTAAAAGGGGGGGTGTCTTTGGTCAGCCCACCTTCGCGAGCTTCTGCCTTTTGAATCGAATTTGGGAGTCAGATGTTTTTGCTACCATCAAGCAGTCTCTTTCAACCTGGCTGGGGAATTCTGGGAGTTGAAGTCCACCCATCTTAAAAGTGGCCCAGGTTGAAAAACACTGCCCTAGGAGGAGGGCCTGCTTGGGCCCTAACCACTAGGCCAAACTGGCCCTCTGCCACCCTCCAGCAGGAGAAGGCCATGCCAATGATTGGGGGGGGGGGAGAAAGTTGCCCCCCCTTCAGGCTCCTCGTTCCTCCCCTCCCTTACAGGCCCCCTCCTGCACCAGAGCAAGGGTCTTCCTTGGGGAGGGTTTTGAAACCAGGGCCCGCCCCCCACCCCACCCCCGCACTTCCTCTTTCCTTTGGTGAAAATCAGGCTGCCAAAAAGGGACCAGGCAGAAGCGGGTGAGGTGGCACCACCTTCCTGGGGCCAGGAGTGCCAAGCTGGGGGGAGGGGGGGCAACGCCAGCAGCAGCAACATGCCGGAAGACAGAGACCCTCCCCACCATGTAAATCAATTTCCCTGCCGGCACCGAGAGTCCCAGCAAAGGCAGAGCGAAGCTGCCTGCTGGCATCCAAAGAGGAAACGCGGGGCGGAGGGAGGAGGAAGAACAGAGCAGCCGAGATGCCCCCCCCCCGGCTTCCTGCCAGACCCGGGCACCGGAGGGCAGGCCTCGCCCTTGTGGATGCCCACAGATAAATGCAAAATCCAGACTATAAAACGGATATGGAAAAACGTGTATGTATTAAGAGAAATTACACCGCCTATGTACAAATCACACAACTGGGCCTATACAAAAGGGGTCTTTCAAAGGGTCTTCTTTGACGGGCGAAGAGGGAGGCAGCGCCTCAGTCTTTCCTTCCGGGGATGCGTCCTCCAAGCAGGTCAGTCCAGCGTTCCTGGAAGCCCACCGCCCCCCAAAAAAACACATTTTTGAGAATTCCATTTTTCTCCTTGGCAAAATATTTCATCTCTGCGCTTCCTTCTGCCCTCTTGTTATCCGGCTGGCGTCCTGTCCGTTTAACTGGAGTAGCTTCCCCCACTTAAATTCTTGAGGGGTTTATTCAGATTTTGACCCTCAGTGTCCAGAAATGGGACAAACAGTGTTGGAAAGGAGGAGAAGCAGCCAAGAGTTTATGGAGCTAGGCCCAGCCAAGGGTTTCTCAAAATTGGCATCTTTTAAGATGGGTGGACTTCAATTCCCACAATTCCCCACCAGCAGGAATTCTGGGAGTTGCAGTCCACACCCATCTTAAAACAAGCTGACTGGGGAATTCTGGGAGTGGCAGTCTCACCAGTGGTGGGATTCAAATAGGTGAACAACCGGTTCTCTGTGTGGATGCCGCTTCTGGAAGTCCATTCTGGGCCCGGGCAACAAAAAATTAGCTACCGCTTCTGCCGAAGTGGTGCGAACCGGCTGAATCCCACCACTGAGTCCCACCCATCTTAAAGCATGCTGGCTGGGGAAGTCTGGGAGTTGCAGTCCACCCATCTTAAAGCAAGCTGGCTGGGGGATTCTGGGAATTAAAGTCCACTCATCTTATGACTGGGGGACTCTGGGAGTTGGTCCACCCATCTTAAAGCATCCTGACTCGAGAATTCTGGGAGTTGCAGTCCACACCCATCTTAAAGCAAGCTGACTGGGGGATTCTGGGAGTTGCAGTCCACACCCATCTTAAAGCATCCTGACTGGGGGATTCTGGGAGTTGCAGTCCACACCCATCTTAAAGCAAGCTGACTGGGGGATTCTGGGAGTTGAAGTCCACCCATCTTAAAGCAATCTGACTGGGGGATTCTGGGAGTTGAAGTCCACTCATCTTAAAGCAATCTGACTGGGGGATTCTGGGAGTTGCACCCATCTTAAAGCAATCTGACTGGGGGATTCTGGGAGTTGAGGTCTGAAAAGTTGCCAAGTTTGGGAAATCCTTCTTGTCCATTAGCCAGTCCTCCCCGTGGCCCACCAACTGCCCAAGCAGACGGCCTTTGGGGACAGGCCCACAACCTCCATTAATCAGTCCAATCCGTTTTGGAAACCAATATATTGTTTATGCTCCTTTTTATCCCAGCACCAAAGTATTGTGATTGACAGGCCCTGCGAAAGCTTTTAATAGGGCCGTTAATAACCATCCCCCACCCTGAAGGTGGTTTCCATGGCTGATCTGGGCACTAACAAATATTTTCTCTTAGTCTGGCAGATCTACAAACAGACTCCTTACCTTCCAGGAAGGCAAACTCATCCAGGGCTTCGATGGCGTTGTCTGCAGGAGGAAAAAAACAACACCCATTTTTTAAAAAATTAAGACGTGCTGTTGGTTGGCATGATGTCGAATTGTTTTGACTTCAGGAAATATAGAACAGAATAAAAAATATAATAAAAAACTGTGTGGCAAAACAATCACAAATAAAAATTCATGGGTCAGAAAAATAAAATAAACATAGGTCAGAGCCCTAAAGCACAAAACTAAAACAAGCGAAAAGCAAGAATAAAATTGGAAAAATGGACTCCCTTCAGCACCGTATCCAACCAGCACATTTTACTGAAAGACACAAGCTCTTGTGAGCAGCAATTGGTGGGATGGAAACGTCGCCTCCCCCAGGGGATTTTTTTTGCCATGGCCCAGACCCGCTCAGGTGAGAGAGCCAGGCGCCCTGCAGACCGGACAGATGACCAACCCACAAATGAAGCCCATTTCATGGGAACCGGAGAAACGTGATGAGAAGCTGGGAAAGGGGGGGGGGGGGTTATCCCTGGCCCACCCCCTTCAGAATGAAAGCTTCCCCTCCCCAAATGATAGGTGGGCTCAGCTGGACCTGCAGTAGCCAAGCTGCACGGTCCTTGCTGACCCCTTAACCAGCCGTGGGTCAGTGGTGGAGGAGAAGGGGGAGGACTGTGGGGTCCTTGGTGGTCTCTGAGCTTGGTGGTTTTCTGGCAGAAATATCATCAGTGCTAGAAGGGGGGGGTTGTGAGGAGGAGGAGGAATGGAATAGAGCTGGAAGGGACCTTGGAGATCTTCTAGTCCAGCCCCCTGCTTAAGCAGGAGAGGAGGAGGAGGAGGAGGACCGTGGGGTCCTTGGTGCTCTCTGAGCTTGGCGGTTTCCTTGCAGACCTTTCTTGACCCAGCTAGGTAACATCATCAGTGCTAGAAGGGAGGGGGGAGTTTGTAGAGAGCAGAGGAGGAGGAGGAAGAGGAGGAAGAGGAGGGGGGGAGGGGGCGGCTGACCCACCCAGGTCCTTCCTCTGCAGGGTCTTCCTCTTCCCGTGCTGGGTGTGGAGGAAGGCGTCCCTGGAGATGGTTTCCACAAACAGCTCCTGGGGAGGCAGAAGGGGGGGGGAGAGACAGATCAGCCGAGAAACACTGAGCGGCTCCATTGCAGATGCCAAGGGGAGCGGTCCCTAGTGGTGGGAGGATGCTTTGATGAAGCAGGGAAATTCCCAGCCTACGAGACCCCCCCCCCCTCCCTGTAGCTGGCAAAGGGCAGCCTGAGGCACTTGAGGGGGGGGTGACTTTGGGGTCTGCCTCCCTGCAAGGGAGCTCCCGCCTCTTGGTCCTTCTTGGCCCAGCAAGCCTGGCCCCCACAATGGCGAGCACAGCCCCCTCCTTGCAAGGTAGGCCGGGCAAAGAGGCTGCCACCAGCCGAAAGTCCCAATTGGCAGCACAAGAGAAACTCTGCAGCTTAGAGCTGGACTTTTGTCTGCTGGCTGAGCTGGTTGCTTCGCTTGCACGAGTCTCCGCTGAGCCGGAGCTGCTCTTAGCGCAGTATTTGTCTCTTTCCTGCCCGGGATCTCCGAGTGGCGCCCCATCCCAGCCTCGGAGCCTCTCAGCTTCGCCCTCTGGCGGCCCGAGCAGGGGGAGGGGAAAGAGAGCAAAACCACGCCCCTCGCGGAGGCAGTCCGGTTCCTGATTGGCCCGGGGGCCGCCGCCCCGCCCACTCACCGCGGCGCGCGCCAGGATGAAGACCGCCTCCTGGCTGGCCAGGCTGACGTCCGGGTCGGCCTTCACCAGCGCCTTCACCCGGGACAGCGGCAGCCGCGCCGGACGCGACGGCCCCGCCGCCACCGCCGTTGCTGCCGGCGCCACCGCCGCTGCCGGCGCTTCGAGCTCCTCCGGCGCCCCGGCGCTTCCTGCCGCCGCCGCCACGGGCGCCGCCATCTTGGCCACCTCGGGGCTGCTAGTGCGCCTGCGCCGCTGACGCCATCGCTGGCCAGCCACGCCCACGCCTCCTACGTCATCGCCGCTGCTTTGAGAGGCGGGGCGGGAGTGGGAGGATTGGCGCCGCCGCGCGGTGACGCGTGACTGGCGGAACGTGCGAACGCGCGCCACTGGTTTAGCGGTTTGCACGGATCTCGGAAGAAGGGGAGCGGTGCAGAAGGCAGGAAAGCTGTGGAGCAGGAGGCTGCTCCTCCTCCCCGGCCCCCTCCTGCATTGCTGCACTCCCACAACGCGTGTCATGCCTGGATGAACCCGAGTTTTGGGTCGGCAGATGCACCGAAGTACGAACTAACCCGAAAGGACAGCTTGGTCCCCTACCCTAAAGCCATCCTTCTCGATTCCTGCAAGGGTAAGAGGTGTGGACTTCAACTCCCAGAATTCCCCAGCCGGAAGTCCTGGATTGGCTGGCTGGGGAATTCTGGGAGTTGAAGTCCACACCTCTCGCCCTTGCAGGAATGGAGGCAAACCGCCCGAGATGAAACCCCCGAAAAAAATCGCATCACGGTTGTGTTGATTATTGTTTTTCCTCATCTGCTAAATATGTCATAGTTTTCCCATATGGGTAGTCCTTGACGTACGACCTCAGTATTAAGCCAAAGTTTCTGTTGTTAAGCGAAACACTTGTTCATTGAGTTTTGCCCCATTTTACGAACATTCTTGGCACCGTTGTTAAGTGAATCACTGCAGGTGTTAAGTTTGTAAGACGGTCGTTAAGCGAACCCGGCTTCCCCCGTTGACTTTGGTTGTTGCCAAAGGGCATCCCGTCACCCAGGGATACACTGCGACCGTCACAAGTACGAGTTGGTTGCCAAGTGTCTGAACTCTGATCGCCTGACCCTGGGGAAGCTGCGACGGTCGTAGGTGTGAAAAACAGTCAAGAGTCACACTTTTCAGTGCCCTTGTAGCTTTGAACGGTCACTAAACGAACGGTTGTAAATTGAGGACTGCCTGTGGGGATTTGATCTCATCAGCCTCCCTCAGTAACGGATCTGAGTTGAGCAGCCGTGTAAGTTAGATGTATAAATCTGGCAGAAGCCGACCTCGGCAGCCCGCTCATCTGGGCAAGGACGTTAAGCGAGTTTTCTGTCTCATTTTACATCCTTTCTTGGCACAGCGGTCAGGCGAATCACTGCAGTTCTCAAGTGAATCACGGGGTCGTTAAGCGAATCGGGATTCTCCATTGACTTTGCTTGTCAGAAGGTTGCAAAAGGGGATCATGCAACCGTCACAAGTACGAGTCAGTTGCCAAGAGTCTGAATTTGGATCACGTGACCCCAGGGATTAAGTGGGAAAAACGGTCCTAAATCACTCTTTTCGGTGCCGTTGTAACTCTGAACAGTGGTCACTAAACAAACGGTTGCAAATCGAGGACTGCCCGTAATGACACATTACAGTTTTTCAGCCGTTTTTGGGGTGCCCTTCATTAGATGCCCTTTTTTCCCCACACACACATTCACAGCTCTCCAAGTCCGGGCTGAGCCCTTCGTCCACCCAGGACCCCCCCGCCCCCCCCCCCAAGATTTGTGCCTTGCATAGGGGAGGTTTGGCTCCCGTCCCTGAGCGGGTCTCGCCCCCCCCCCCAGGTGCAAACCCCCCACCCCCGCAGCATTGGCCCCAGCCTGGGAATTGGCAGTAAGGATGGATGAGCTGTGGGGCCCCTGAGCGCCGGGTCCTTCCGCCAGGGAGACATTGTGGGATGAAGGAAGGAAGAAGGGAGGGAGGGAGGGAGGGAGGAAAGAAGGAAGGAAGGAAGGGCAAGGGAGGAAGGAAGGAAGAAAAAGAAAGAAAGAAAGAAAAGAGAAAACCTCTGGGCTCAAGAGAAAACGCCCTTCCTGAGAGCTGAGCAAAGGCAGGGAAAGAAAAATTGCAAACCCTTCCTATTGGGGAGCCCCTTTTCCAAGCCAGCCCAGTTCCTCTGAGCATGAACAGAGTGCTGCAGGGGGCGCTAGGGCTGCTGCCGCTGGGGGTGGCTCCTGGCAGCCGGCTGACCTGTTAATCCACCAGGTCTTTGCCCGGCCTCCCTCCCGCCTCACCGCTTCCAAAGTTAGACTCGGATTACGACGATGACAGGGCAAGGCGTCATGAGACGCAGGTCCCCTTCGGTTTAGGCTCAGAGGCAGCAGCCGGCTGACTCCTCAGCCGTGTGTCCTGCCACAGGGGCCTGGGGGTCCCCTCCTGCCCCCCCGTCCAGGCGAAGGGGATGGGCCCAGCCCTGGCCAGGGGGCCCTCCTGGTGCCCTCGGTGAGAGTCGGGGAGGCGGCAGCATGTGGGGGCAGCCCAAGGCACCAGGCTGGCTCTCCCCCCGCCTGGGGCAGGCCTGGCAGAGGGTCAAGGCCTTCTGGAGGGAGAACGGGCTGCTGACCCTCTCCATCCTCTCCGTGGTGACCGGCTGCCTGGTGGGCTTCCTGCTCCGCTTGCTGGAGCTCTCCCATCTGGTAGGTGGGGGGGGGCTGGGCGGGGGGGAGGGAGGGGGGCAATGTGCGGTTTGCCGAGAGGAGGAGGAGGAGGAAGACTGTGGGGTCCCTGCTGCTCTCTGAGCTTGACTGTTTTCTTGCAGACGTTTCATGACCCAACTAGGTAACATCATCAGTTATAGAAGGGAGGGAGGAGGAGGAGGACTGTGGGGTCCCTGGTGCTCTCTGAGCTGGGTGGTCTTCTTGCAGACGTTTCATTACCCAACTAGATAACATCATCAGTGTTAGAAGGGAGTAAAATTTGGTCTTAGTTTAGAACAGAACAGAACAGAATAGAACAGAACAGAACAGAACAGAACAGAACAGAACAGAACAGAACAGAATAGAATAGAATAGAATAGAATAGAATAGAATAGAATAGAATAGAATAGGAAGGGACCTTGGAGGTCTTCTAGTCCAGCCCCCTGCTCAAGCAGGAAGACCTATATACCATCTCAGACAAGTGACTGACTAGCCTCTTCTAGGTTAAGCTAGGCTGGGGGGCAGGAAAAGGGGGCTTCTGCTGCCTTTCAGCCCCCCAGCCAACCCCCACTGGACTCTCCTCCCCTGGTCTTCCCCTTCTTCCCAGGTGGGGGGCCCTGGCAGGCCTTCTTCCCGCAGTCCAGGGGTCCCAAGTGGCCCTTCTCCCCTCTCTGGCCCATTTGTCTGTAATCCCCTGTGCCCCCACGATGCCCAGGCCACTCGGGTTGGGGCCTTGCCTTGCCTTGCAGTCCCACTTCTCCCCGCCGTCCCTGATGGCCGGGCATCCCCTCCCCCCTGTGGGGTCTTCCTCCCATCTGCCCCACAACTACTTCACGGTTGGCAACTCTGCTGGGCTGAGGCTGGGGCAAAGTGGGGGGGGGGCGGAAAGCAGCCCAATGCCTGCCATTGTCCCAAGCAGCTGAATGGAAAAACCCTCTTCTGTTGTGACCCTCCCTCCCTCCTGGAGACCCTTCCCCAGAACGTGCTGCGGCCTCTCCCTCCCTCCTTCTTTCTCTGGCCTAATCTAAATGGCCATCCAAAGCCCAGCCGGAGGAGAATTAACAGAACAACCAAGTTGGAAGGGACCTTAAGAGGTCTTCTAGTCCAGGGCTCTCCAGCCTGGGCCACTTTTAAGACGTGTGGACTTCAACTCCCAGAATTCCCCAGCCAGCCCTGTTCTCGTCCCTTCCTGGGTCCTTGAAATGGCGACTCTTTTGAGGCCTGGACGCTCCAGCCTGGGTGGTGAGGCCAGCAAATGGTGCTAATCCTACAGTTTTAATTACAGACGAATTACCAAAAGTGACAGGCCCTTTGAGCCCCATTTGCTGGTGGGGGAGCTGGGGGGGAACCAGCCCCATTCCCTCTTAAGGCAGGGCTGGGCGGGGGCTGTCCGCAGCAAGGTCACTCCGCTGGCCAGCTGCAGATGTGCCGGCTCCGTCCCTCTGGCCAGCTAGGCCGTCTCCGGACACGGCTCTGTCCCAAAAAGAGCCGTGTGGCAGGGCAGGGTGACGGGGTGGGGCGGAGTGGCACGGGGGGGGGGAGTGTGAATGATAGCCAGTTGCATGCTTGGCTCTTGTTTATTTAATTTATTTATTTTTTAATTTATGAAATGTATAATGGCAGCGAAGGGTTATAGCTAGCAGCACCCAGGAAAAATGATCCCCCAGAATGCAGATGGTATAGAATAAAATAGAGCTGGAAGGGACACAGGACCTTGGAGGTCTTCTAGTCCAGCCCCCTGCTCAAGCGGGAGAAATTTATTCTGAGTTCAGCGTGTGAGTCTTTCCTGTCTTCTCCAATCGAGCAGGTGGACTAACATTTTTCAGACTTGAAAAACACACTGACCACCTCAGATCAAAGCCAGCCGGGGATTATGGGGCCAGTCTCTCTCTCTCTCTCTCTCTCTCTCTCTCTTTCCCTTTCTTTCTCTTTCTCTCTCTCTCTCTCTTTCCCTTTCTTTCTTTCTCTCTCTCTCTTTCTCTCTCTTTCTCTTTCCCTTTACCTTTCTTTCTCTTTCTCTTTTTCTTTCTCTTTCTTTCTCTCTCTTTCTCTCTCTTTTCTTTCTCTCTTTCTCTCTCTCTCTCTCTCTCTCTCTCTCTCTCAGCTCAGCTCAGCTCAGCTCACCTCTCAGGGCTGTTGTTTATAACCAGAATAAAGGTGGGATTAAAAAAAAAGAAAAATCTAAAACCAGGCCCGGTTGTGGCAAAGGGGCAAGAAATGCCAATCAGAGGCTGGCAAAATGCGATACATTTCCTGCAAGGTGGATAATCCCTCACCTTCTTTTTGCAGCCCTCAGCGGTGCCCCCCCTCACTTTACGTGCACAAAATGACTGGATTTCTTAGTTTAGTGTTCAGTGTGGACCCAATCCTTGGTTAGTTAGTGATTTGATGCAATGTGCTTTGTGAACTCCTTGACGTGGGTGAATTCAGGCCCAGTGTGTGCACCTAGCTGGTTGGGGCACATGTGTATGTGGGGGTCTCTGCAGTGGGGGGGGGTGCTCCCGGGCATCACATCAAAGTCTCCAGCATTTGGAAAAGCCTAAAGAGAGAGAAACTCCTGTTTAGGATCGCTTTTCCAACTGCATCCTTCTGAAAAATCGATGCTGCTCGGCTTAGGATTTGGGCCGGGGGGCGGGGGGGAGAGGGGAAATCCTTCTGACTTTTTACCGACAATGCCAAAGAGGGGGGAAAAACTCTGAACATAAAGTTGGCATGTACCCAGGAAGCGACACCCTCCATGCCCACGGCTAAAAGATGGGTGTGCTTAAAGGAAATTTCTTAAGGAAATTTGGGGGGGGCTCTCGGTGGGGAGGGGTGCCTGGGCAGCTTCCCCAACTCAGGAGAACCGGTGGCCGGGATGGGGCAGCAGCGTAGGCACTTGGAAATGCACTTGAGAAGAGGTTTCCCCCCCCCTCTTTCCTGAAGTTGCTGAAAAAGTTTTCGGCCTCAGCTGCCTCTCGCTCCCTGTGGACCCCTCCCCGGCAGCCTCACCTGTTTACTTTCCGCCTGCAGGAGAAACAGTACTTCTCCTTCCCCGGAGAACTCCTGATGAGGATGTTGAAGATGCTAATTTTGCCGCTCATCACCTCCAGGTGAGTGCCGCCCCTCCCTCCCCCGGGGCAGGGCAGGTGTGGGGGGAGGCGGATCGGAGACGCTCCTGGAGGGCTGGTGCCGGCCGGCCGGCTGGCAGGAATAATTGCTACTTGGCCTGGAAGAACGAGCCAGCTCTGCTTGGCAGCTGGGACCGCAAGTCACGCGAGACCCCCCCCCCCCTCGGGAAGCAAAACTTTTGAATTGCAGGGCTGTGAAGTTTCTCCTGGCACAGCTGGCTTTGTTTTGTTCTGCTGCTGCAATCTTGGGGGAAAGACAGAAAGTAAACTTGGTCAGACTTTGATCTGAGGCCGGGCATCTGGAGGGCACCGGACCGAGGGCAGGCCGAACTCTTGAGGGCCAAGGCTGCTGGCATAAGTCTGTCACTCGACCCCTGGTCTCCTGGAGGGTGGGCAGTTGGTGACCCCAACTTAGGGTGGGGGAGTTGGCAGCCTTTGCCCGTGCAGCGTTTCTCAAGCTTGTCCACTGTAAGACGAGACGACTTCAACTGGCTTCAAATAGACTTCTAGAAAACTTCAACTAACCTCTACACAGACTTCAACTAACTTCAACTAACTTCTACATAGACCTCTAGGCTTCAATTAAGTTCAACTAACCTCTACACAGACTTCAACTAACTTCTACATAGACCTCTAGGCTTCAATTAAGTTCAACTAACTTTTACATAGACTTTAACTAACTTCAACTAACCTACATAGACTTCTAGAAAACTTCAACTAACTTCCACACAGACTTTAACTAACCAACTTCTACATATTCTAGACTTAAACTAACTTCTACATAGACTTCTAGAAAACCTCAACTAACTTCTACATGGACTTCAACTAACTTCAACTAACTTCTACATAGACTTCTAGAAAACTTCAACTAACCTACATAGACTTCAACTAACCTCTACATATTCTAGACTTCAACTAACTTCAACTTTCTACATAGACTTCTAGAAAACTTCAACTAACTTCTACATAGACTGTAACTAACTTCAACTAATGTCTACATATTCTAGACTTCAACTAACTTCTACATAGACTTCTAGAAAACATTTTCAGCTAACGTCTACATGGACTTCAACTATCTTCATCTAGTGGTAACTTCTACATAGACTTTTAGAAAACATCAACTAACCTCTACATAGACTTTAACCAACTAATTTCCACTAACTTCTACATAGACTTCTAGACTTCAGCTAACTTCTACGTAGCTGGCTGGGGAATCCTGGGAGTTGAAGTCCACTCGTCTTAAAGTGCCCAAGCTTGAAATACACTGCTCTAATTCAGCCTTTATCGTTATTTTCCAAGTTCAAAGTTTCTTCTTTTTATTTTCCCACGCCAAAATCGTGGGGATTTCTGCCTCTGTTGCGACTCGCTGCCCAATCCTCGTGTCCGGATCCAGGGCTGCCCAGTCCTCACGAGAAGCCGATCGATCCTTTCCTCCGGGTCAGTGGCCAGGCGTTCTCCGAACCGTCACCCGTGGGGCCACTGAGTCAGGACTCTGCTGGGGCGTTCTTTGTCCCCCCCCTCCTCTCAACTCAAGCCAGTTCCCCCCAAGTACTATGTGAGGAAAGAAGCCTGCAGAGACCACCCCAGTCTTATCCTGCCATGCCCAACCGTCGGAAACTGACCAGACCATGCCCAGAAGTTTCCGATTCGGAGACACACCAGGGCAGCTGGGGGTCGTAGAGCTGAGTGGCTGAAATGGACCAGCTGCAATAAAACACACCCCACTTATTTGGGTTCACACGACCCAGAACAAACCACCAAAGCTTCTGGGTTGGTGCCCTCCTGTTCTGCCGCTCTCACTGGCGCCTCGATGCCCCCCATCCAGGCCCTTCGTGCCTTCGCCTGTAACGTGTGAAGACGACCCAAGCATTTTTTTTTAGATTTTTTTTTTTTAATCCTGCTTTATTATTTTTATAAATAAGTGAAGGCGACAAACATACCTTCTGCTCCTTCCTTTTCCTATTTTCCCTACCAAAACCAACCCTGTGAGGTGGGTGGGACCGAGAAAGAGGGACTAGGCCAGGATCACCCAGCCGGCTTTCACGCCTAAGCCGGGACTAGAACTCCCCGTCTCCTGGTGATTGGCTGAAAGTCACCCAGCCGGCTTTCATGCTGAAGGTGGGACTAGAACTCCCCGTCTCCTGGTGATTGGCCGAAAGTCACCCAGGCAGCTTTTTTGTATAAGGCAGGACCAGAACTCCCCGTCTCCTGGTTTCTAGCCTGGCACCTTCTCCACTAGACCAAACTGGCTCTCTTTCGGCCTCCCCCCCACCCCAGTTTGCCTCCAGGTTGCGCAATCTCCTCCCGGGTGCAGAGCTGCCCGCTTCCCTTCGGCTCCCCTTCCCTCGGCTGGTCTCCCTTCTAAGTGTCCATCAGGTTTGACCCCGTGCAGCTTCTCGAGGTCAGCCCAGGTCTGCCACCTGCCACCCGGCCTGAGGGTCCATGTGCAAGTCCTCTGGGCAGGAGGGATCCCCCCCCTCGCCCCACCGCTTAGCATCTTCCAATTAGCCACCCGGCCTGCTTTCCCCTAACGAGATCAGCCTCACCTCGGGAGATTAGTTCCGGCTGACGAAGGTCGATGGCCTGAGATGACCGGGATCCGGTCTCACCCATCCGAGCTTCAAAAACAAAAGGGGGTTCCTTCACGGGGAGACACGGGGACCCTGGGCTTTGTCTACACAGGGGGAGCCAGTCTGCAGTTTTTGTTTGTTTGTTTTTATTCATTTATTCCAGTCATCCTGCCCCCCTCCCCTTGAGACCCTTCCTGTGTCCCCTGTTCAGCACAGGGGCAGAATTGGAGTTTTTGCAGAACAACAGAATCACAGAGTCGGAAGGGACCCTGGAGGTCTTCTAGTCCATCCCTCTACTCAGGCAGGAGACCCTATGCCATTCCAGACAAACGGCGGTCCTTAAAAACCAGAGATGCCTGTGGAAAGCCCCCAGGGGGGGCAGATGGAGGCAGGGAGTCTGCAAGCCACGGCCAAAAAAATCAAGAGCTGGATTGCATCGCTGTGGCCGCCATCTTGCCTTTTTTGACCTCACCCTGCTTACCACCTGTTCCCATGCACTTAGCACATAGAGGGGAGCAACCCCCTCCCAGCCAGCTGGCCTTGCTCCAGTCCCCCCATGCCAGTCTCTGCCCGTCTCTCTCTGCCCCCCCCCTGCAGCTTGATGTCCGGCTTGGCCACCATGGACTCCCGGGTCTGCGGCAAGATGGGCCTGCTGACCATCACCTACTATCTCTGGACCACCTTCATGGCCGTCACCACTGGCATCGTGCTGGTCCTCAGCATCCACCCCGGCGCGGCTGCCCAGAAGGAGAAGCACACGATGGGCAAAGTGGTGCTCAGCTCGGCTGACGCCCTGCTGGACCTTATCAGGTAGCCACCCCTCCCCCCCGGCCAGCCCTCCCTCGGCCCTGGGCGGTGGCGGGTTCCAGGCAGCGCTTCTTCAGCTTTGGATGGGAGTTACCTGGCAGCGCCCCAGGGGCATCGTGGAGGGAGGGCAGCGGCCCTGGGTAAGGCTGTGGCTTGACCCGGTGGCTCCCAGCCGAAGGATTTATCCGTGGTTCTCGGCTACGGGTGCTGGCAGGTGCAGAGGCCGAAGGCCGGAGACCGGTGGCTGAAGAGAAGATGCCCTCCCTTATGGCACGGCTCCAGCCGGCTGGGCATAATCCAGAGGCCTGCTCAAAAAATTATATAAAAAGTCATAATTTCACCTTGCTGGGGGCAGACAGAAGGTGAAGAAAGAAAAAGAAAGAAAGAAAGAAAGAAAGAAAGAAAGAAAGAAAGAAAGAAAGAAAGAAAGAAAGAAAGAAAGAAAAGAAAGAAAAAAAGAAAGAAAGAAAGAAAAAGAAAGAAAAAGAAAGAAAGGAGAGAGAGAGGAAGGAAGGAAGGAAAAGAAAGGGAGGGAGGAAGGGAGAGAGAAAAGAAAGAAGGAAGGAAGGAAGGAAGGGTGAAGGGTTAGCGGTAAGGGTCTTCTATCGGGGTCCCCCAGCTTCAGAGGTGCAAGTGTCTGATCTCTTGAAAAGGTCGAGAAGCCGGGCTGAATCTCTCACGACTGGGCGGGGGGCAAATGGGAGTCTTCTTCAGAGGGATCTTCAGTTGGGGCTCAGATTTGCTTTCACCTCAAGGCGGGGGGCTCCCCCACCCCCTTGAAAAAAGGAGCCTGGCCCAATTGCCCCACGGCGGTCAGGAGATTCAGGCAATTCAACTGAGTATAAAGATTTATTGCAAGCTGAAGCTCGCTACAAGAATCAGATCTACTAACGGGCAAGGGAAATGGGCATTCAAGCGTCTGTGGAGATTCTCCGTCCTCCGGGTCAGGGTTGTCCCAAAGATGCTTTTTCAGGAGGCAACTGGACTTCTTTGAAGACGTTTCGCTTCTCACCCAAGGAGCTTTTTCAGCTCCGACTGGATGGTGGGGAATGGAAGGATTTATACTCCTTGCAGACAGCTGGTCCTTTGCATCCTTTCAGCTGTTGAGGCCACCTTGAGGTTTACCTGTGTCCTCACCTGAGTAGTGCAAATGGGTGTGTGAAGGGACACAGGGCAAAAAACATCCTGCAGCCAAGAAGGCTCCACACCCACTTGCACCACTCAGGTGACCCTCAGGATACAGTTAAACCTCCAAGAGGCCTCAACGATTCTCAGGAAGAAGGCAAATGACCAGCTGTCTGCAAGGAGTATCAATCCTTCCCTTCCCCACCACCCAGTCAGAGCCGAAGAAGCTTCTGAGATGAGAAGCGAAACGTCTTCAAAGGAAAACAAGAAAGTCCAGTTGCCTTCAAGGTGGGCTGGAAGTAGAGCTCTTGTGGGCATGAAGAGACTCAAGACTAATGGCATGTTTGACACACACACACCCGTCCTCGGGCTCAGCCTGGCCATCTGCTACACCCACTCCTCTTTGTGTTGTCTTCTGCAGAAATATGTTCCCTTCCAACCTGGTGGAGGCTTCCTTCCAGCAGGTGAGCTCCTGGCCCAGACTGGCCTCTTTTCGCTCTGGGGCCTCAATGGCTCTTCACTGGGATTTGGGGGGGGATATCGCAACTTGACCCCCACCCCCACACTCACCCGCTGAATTTGAACAGCCGCTTTGGGCTTGCTTGAGCTTCCCACCACAATGAGAGTCAGACACACCCAGGGAGGGAGCCAATCACCTATAGGGTCCTGGATCGAGGGGGGCCATAGAGGTCATCCAGTCCACCTCCCATCTCAGTGCAGGAATCCAACCTCTTTCTGACAGGTGCCTCTGTCGGGTCTGTTTGATATGATATGTTTAAACCTATGAGGGGCGCCTGCCACTCCCTCCCCTCCCTCCTCCCTCCCTCTCTTCTTCATCAGCAGCTCCAATGAAGGGCTGGTGCCAGAGTCGGTCTGGGGGGTGAGGGAGGAGGAGGGGGGATCCGGACCCCTTTGCAGCCCCCCGATGCCTTTACTCCTCAGGTTGCAAGCCTGAAAGAGGATTTCCAGCCCAAAACACCTGCCAATCTCCCCGCTTGCTTCGCTTCCAGTACCGGACTGTCCTCATCCCCGTGCTGAAATCCCCCGGGATCCCGAAGAAGGCCAGCACGTCCTTCAGCTTCATTTACTTGGTGCCCGATCCCGGGAACCCAGAGATCCAGCGTCCAGTCCTGCTGGAGATCACGCCCTCGCCGGAAATGATCTACGAGGCCCTTCCTGGCAGCAACAACGAAATGAACGTCTTGGGCATCGTCCTCTTCTCGGCCACGGTTGGTACGTGGTCACTGCTGGGGGGGGGCAGGGCAGCACCCCAACTCTGGGGTCCCTGGGGGCGGGAATGGGAGATGCCCCTTTTCTCCCCCCCCTCCCCAAAAGAAGCACCATGAAAACACCAGGGGAGAGTTGCCACTCGATCCAAATGACCCTCAATCAATCAGAATAGATTTGGAAAGGACCTTGGAGGACATCTAGTCCAACCCCTGCTCAGCTAGGAGACCCTATACCAGGGGTCCCCAACCTCCGGTCCGTGGACCAGTACCGGGCCGCAACATGCCAGCAACCGGTCCACACAAACAAGCAAAGTCCCATCCACGGGATGCAGGCAGCACACAAAACCACACACCCTACGGTCCGTGGAAAAACTTCTCTCCATGGAACCGGTGATCCCTGGTGCCCAAAAGGTTGGGGGCCTCTGCCCTAGACCACTCCGGACAAATGACTGTCCAGCCTCTTCTTAAAAACCTCCAGTGATGGAGCACCCACAATGTCTGAAGGCAATCTAGTTCCACTGGTCAATTATCCTCATTGTTAGGAAGTTTCTCCTCAATTCCAGGTTGCTTCTCTCCTTGATTAGTTTCCATCCATCGTTTCCTGTCCTGCCTTCAGGTGCTTTGGAGAATAGGTTGAACTCCCCCCCTCTTCTTTGTGGAAGCCCCTCAAATACTGGAACTCTGCTATCATGTCTCCCCTGGCCCTTCTTTTCTCTAGACTGGCCATTCCCAAATCCTGCAGCTGTCTTTCGTATATTTTTGTCTCCAGGCCTTTAATTATCTTAGTTGCTCTTCTCTGCACTTTTTCTAGAGTCTCAACATCTTTTTTTTTATATTGGGGTGAGCAGAACTGGACGCAGGTATTTCAAGTGTGGTCCTACCAAGGCATTATAAAGTGGTATCAACACTTCACGTGATCTTGATTCTCTCCCTCTGTTAATGCAGCCTAGGATTGCGTTGGCCTCATCATCAGGCCTTAATCCTGAATGCAAGAAACACCCTTAGGGTCCCTGAAGCCAAGACTTGCATACATTGGTTAATCCATAAGAAAAGATGCCAGCGCAGAACAGAAAAACAGAGTCGGAAGGGACCTTGGAGGTCTTCTAGTCCGACCCCCTGCCTGTCTCCTCCGAGCCTGGAGGTCACATCCCAGAAGCTGTGCTGGTGGGGATTATGGGTGCTGAGGTGCAACGTAGCTTGAGGGCTGAGGGTTGGCAGAAGGTTGATGCAGATATCCCTAAGGAAGGCCATTTTCAAGTCACCCCCAAATCATATGCCTTGCGTGGGTAGCTCTTAACGACGGAGGGAAGGGTCCTTTGGGTGGTGTTCATCTCTGCAAGACTTGTGGCTTTTTCGTGGCTGGGACGGTGGAAGAGAATTGCCCTTTCTTCCTTCCGGCCTGGTTTTCCTCTTCTCTGTTGAGCAGCAGTTCGGGACTCCTCCTGGTGGTCCCCCCTCCGTAATGAGACCCTGACCCTGCTTCTCCTTCCAGGCCTCCTCCTGGGGAAGATGGGGGAGCGTGGGGCCCCCCTGGTTAACGTGTGCCAGTGCCTGAACGAGGCCGTGATGAAGATCGTAGCCATGGCGACATGGTAAGCCCGAGCCCCCAGGCCAAGCGGCATTGCCCCCCACCCTCAAACTGGCAGCCAGCTTGAGAGTCCGCCCTGCCAGCCTCCCCAGCCTCCCCAGCCCCCCCCAGTCACAATAGGGGTGTCAGTCACAGACCTGAAAGTGGGGAGGAGGTCTGGGGGAGCCCCTTTGATTGGGGGCTGGGAGGTCAGCTTGTGGAAGCTGTCCACTCCTTATGCAGTGCCAATCCTTGTTTGAGCTGGTGCCCAGGTGTAAATGCTTGTGCACCTGCCAGGAAGGAGTGTGGCAGGCAGGCAGGCAGACCGAGGCGGTGAGTGAAAGTAAAACACTGAAATGTCCCTGGGGGGTCACTGGTTTTGCCCGGAGAAATTCCCGGGGAGTTCTCGTTCCCACCCTCTCTGGCAAAAGTTGCTTGCCTTCTGATGCCCGGCTGGGCAACCTTCAGGGCAGGAAGAGATATCGTCTTACCTCTCAGAAGATCCAGAAAAGGAGGAGGAGGAGGAGGAGGAGGAGAGGGAGGAGGAGGAGAGGGAGGAGAGGGACAGGAGGAGAAGGAGAGGGGAGGGGAGGGAGGAGGAGGAGAGAGGGACAGGAGGAGAGCAACAGGAGAGGGAGGAGGAGATGAGGGGAAAGTGAGGAGGAGAAGGACAGGAGGAGAGGGAGGAGGAGGGGGAGAAGAGAGAGGAGAGGGAGGAGGAGGAGAGTGACAGGAGATGGAGGAGAAGAGGGGAGGGGAGGGAGGAGGAGGAGAGGGACAGGAGGAGAGGGGAGGGGAGGGACAGGAGAAAAGGGACAGGAGAGGGAGGAGGAGAGGGAAGGGAAGGAGGAGAAGGAGGTCTTCATGGCTGTTAGTCAGGAGTGCTCTGAACAGTCAGGAGGAATGTACCAGGGTGGGGGCAAATCATTTGCAGAACCTCCTAGGAGAGTTTGGGGGATCAGCCTTGTCCTGGGGGTCCCAGCTTGGCCACCGTGGAGGAGGAGGAGGAGAAGCAGAAGCTGCTCTGAGATCCTTTGGCCACCAGGTCGTCCGGTGTCCTCAACACCTCAGGGCAGCTGTTGAAGGCTCTCTGGCCTTGATCAGTCCGCCCTCTCCCTCCTGGGACACCTGCCTGCCCCCTAAGCCAGCCCCTCTGCCTCTGCCTTCCTCCCCAGGGACCCAGCCTCCCCTCCCACCCACCTCCTTGGGGCAAATCAGAGGGGCTCCCCCTCCTGACAGGCCCCCCCCTTGGCCGATTCCGCTGCCTCCCCGTGCAGGTACTTCCCTTTTGGGATCGTCTTCTTGATCGCCGGGAAGATCCTGGAGATGGAAAACCCGGTGCTGACTGGCAAGAAGCTGGGCCTCTACGCCATGACGGTGGTGACCGGGCTGGCCATCCATGGCCTTTTCTTCCTGCCCCTCCTCTTCCTCATCTTGACCCGGAAAAACCCCTTCCCCTTCATCCGGGGAATCCTCCAAGCCCTGCTGATCGCCCTGGCCACTTCCTCCAGGTACGAAGCCCGGCAGGGGCAGCCAGGGGGGGTCAAACGGGCTGCGGGGGTCCCTTTGGTGCCCTCTGCTTCCCACGGGGCATGGCGGGCACAAGGCTGCCCGCTTGAAGGAGCCTAGGAAGCGTCCGACATCTCCAAGGGCAGCAAACGGAGAGACCTGGCGTGACTGCTTATTCATCGCTCTTGTCAGTCATTCAGTGAAGCTCCCCTGTCCAGAGGCAGTTTACCTGCCAAAGCCAGATCCCGAGGGCAAATGTGAAGGGAGGCCCCACCAAGCTCTTGTCCAAGGGCAGCGTTTCCGGGAGTATCTCAGTAACGCATCAAGACGAGGAGGAAGCTGGCTGGGTGCCGTTGGTCTCCTCCAGCAGAGCTCCCTGTACAGTCGTTGGAAGGGACCTTGGAGATCTTCTAGTCCAACCCCCTGATCAAGGAGGAGACCCTCTACCCAGTTTTTCCAAATGGTTGTCCAGTCTCTTCTTAAAAGCCTCCAGTGTTGGAGCACCCACAACTTTTGGAGACAACTTCCGTTCCACTGGTTGATTGTCCTCACTGTCAGGAAGTTTCTCCTTAATTCCAGGTTGCTTTTCTCCTTGATTGGTTTCCATCCGTTGCTTCTTGTTGTGCCTGCAGGTGCTTTGGAGGATAGGTTGACCCCACCCTTCTTTCTGGCAGCCCCTCAAACATTGGAATCCTGCTATCATGTCACCCTAGTCCTTCTTTTCATTAAGCTAGACATTGGTCCTTCCAACCCCTTGAAGCTCTTGCAGAGGAGTTTCAAGCGGGGGTGAGGTGTGTGTGTGTGTGGGGGGTAACTTTTGGCTTTCCACTTCATGCCAGGGGACTTCCCCACAGTTCGTTCCCGCGTCTTCAAGGCATCTGAACATCCTAGGAAGCATCAGGGTTTGGTATCTTGAGGATGGAGGGTGGATACACACAGAGATTTTCCGAGCCGCCTTCTGCCTGCGCAGTTGTGTTGATGACACTGCCTGTTCTCCTCCCTGGTTGTTTCTGTTGTGCGCCTCCCCCCCACCCTCTCTCTCAGTGCTGGGGGAGTGGGCTTCCTCTAATAAGCAGCCCCCCCTCTCTCCCAGCTCAGCCACGCTGCCCATCACCCTGCGGTGTCTTCTGGAGAACAACCGGATCGACAAACGGATCGTCCGCTTCATCCTCCCGGTCGGAGCCACGATCAACATGGACGGGACGGCTCTCTACGAGGCGGTGGCCGCCATCTTCATCGCCCAGGTGAACGAGTACGACCTCGACCTGGGACAGCTCATCACCATCAGGTAAGGATCGAATTCTCCTCTGCCCAGCAGCCAGCTCGAGCCTCTGGCGGTTCAGAGTTGAAGTCCACAAGTCATAAAAGGGCCGAGTTTGAAGGCCCCTGGCCTAGGCGAGGGCTGAGCTTTCCTTGGCTGGGCTTCAAGGCAGGGGTCCGAGCAGGGGTGCTGGGGGGCTCCCCCCGGCACGGCTGCCCTCTGCTTTCTCTCCACCCCCCACAGCATCACCGCCACGGCCGCCAGCATCGGGGCCGCCGGGATCCCCCAGTCGGGCCTGGTCACCATGGTCATCGTGCTCACCTCCGTCGGCCTCCCCACTGAGGACATCACGCTGATCATCGCCATTGACTGGGCCCTGTGAGTCTCCCCCCCTCCCCTTCCAGCTGCTCGTCTCGGACAGACCCCCCCCCCCTGGGTGGAGGGAGAAGGGATGTACGCGCTCTCTGAGCCGGGCCTCGGCTCACAGGCGTTCCGTGACCCAACTAGGTAACGTCATCAGTGTAAATGGGTAGCAGAGCCCACACTGAGGATGTCCACAAGTTGTTGGGCGATGAAACGTCTGCAAGTAAAAGGACCAAGAACTCACTTTCTTTCTTTCTTTCTTTCTTTCTTTCTTTCTTTCTTTCTTTCTTTCTTTCTTTCTTTCTTTCTTTCTTTCTTTCTTTCTTTCTTTCTTTCTTTCTTTCTTTTTCTTTCTTTCTTTCTTTCTTTCTTTCTTTCTTCCTTCCTTCCTTCCTTTCTTTTCTCCTTCTTTCTTATTCTTTTCTTTCTTCTTTCTTCTTTCTTTCTTTCTTCCTTTCTTCTTTCTTTCTCTTTTTTTCTTCTTTCTCTTTCTCCTCTCTTCTTTCTTTCTACTTCTTCCTTCCTTTCTTTTCTCCTTCTTCCTTCTCATTCCTCTTTCTTTTCTTTCTTCTTTCTTCCTTCCTTCCTTTTTTTTCTTTTTTTCTGCCTTCCTTCCTTCCTTCCTTCTCTTTTTTCTTTTTCTTTCTTTCTTTCTTTCTTTCTTTCTTTCTTTCTTTCTTTCTTTCTCTCTATTCCTTCCTTTCTTTTCTCCTTTTTTCTCTTTCTTTCTTTCTTTCTTTCTTTCTTTCTTTCTTTCTTTCTTTCTTTCTTTCTTTCTTCCTTTCTTTCTTTCTTTCTTTCTTTCTTTCTTCCTTCCTTCCTTTCTTTTTTCCTATCTCCTTTCTTTCTTTCTTTCTTTCTTTCTTCCTTTTCTCCTTTCTCCTTTCTTTCTTTCTTTCTTTCTTTTTTTTCTTTCACCCCATTCTGCATTTATTTATCTACTTACTTATTTATTTATTGAATTTATTTGCCGCCCATCTCCTAACAAAAGACTCTGGGTGGCTTCCAGCATGTGCATCAAAGTCCAGATCCAAAGCTTTGCATACACCCCCCCCCCCAAAATGCTTAATTCCTACAGATGCTCTTTTTCTAGCAAGGGTGGACCTGCAAAGAAGGGGTGGATTCATCCTGCCGCCTCCCCCCCCCCCCCCCGTTCAGCACCGTCTCCACAGAATATCTTGATTAATTGATACACATCTACTCTTTAAACAGCTCACATCTCTGCTCTTAACGCGTTTGCCCCCCCCCCAAAAGGGGTCCCGGGAACAGAAACACGAGGCACGGCCGTTCAATAAATTTGCTTCCATCCTGCTGCGCCCTCCCCAGTGGGGGGTCTTTGAGGGGGGTCTTTGGGCCAAAAGGACAGGGAATCATCTTGGCCAGCTTCCCTTCCTTTGCCTAAAGAGCCCAGCAACCAACACTGCAGAGCTGCCTGCTTTGATTCTGTGTGTGTTTGTGTGTTTTGTGGGGGTTTTGCATGGCTTTGCAGAAGCCCCTGTTAATGACATATTGTGAAAGACACGGGGTAGATTTGGAAGCAACGGGGGGGGGAGGGGGAGGTTTCTGACTGAGCCAACGGTCTCCACAAGCTATGGTTTAAAAAAACACAAGATGGCAGCCACAAGTGTCTGAATGAAGCTCTGGCCGGTTTTTATGGGCCATCTTGATTTATTTATTTATTTCTGGACCGTCCCTCACAGTCCCCTTGGTCTGAGCTCGGCTGATGCCCAGCCTGGCAGGAACCAGCATCGGTGCCTCTGGGAGAACATCCCGAGTGGATGTGGGAACTCCAGATGTTCCCTCAAAGGAGTCCTCCTGAAGGGGGCACTTTGGGATCAGTTCCCTGCCTGCTGGGATCCCCTGCGAGGGAGGGATCCCCCATCGATTTCTCTGCACTTCCCTCCCCAGGGACCGCTTACGCACCATGACCAACGTCCTGGGTGACGCGCTGGCCGCGGGAATCATAGCTCACATCTTCCGGAAGGAGTTCGCCCCAAAGGTAACCCCCCAAAAGCACGAGAGCTGAAGCTCCTGGAGCACCGAGGGAGGCTGCTGGTTTCCATTCACTTTCTCCTTTCTCTCCCCCCCCCAAAGGACCCCGTGAACGAGAGGCTGATCTGGGCCGAGACCTCCTCTCCCCCTCCTCAGCACCCCGTGGGGCAAGGGATGGAGGAGGCCCCGCCTGGACAGAACGGTCACTGCATCTGCGAGGTGTGAAGGCCGCAGTTGCCACCACCACCACCATCCCGGGGGCCGGTGCCATGGACTCTCCGGGACCCCCACACAGGAGCCCCAAAAAGGAAGAGCGAGGAAACACACCCACCCACCCACCCACCCCTGACTCTGCTCAGCCTGATCCTCTCCAGAAATCCCTTTAGGTGAAGCCAAGATCAGGGGCCACCAGAAGAGACTGAAAATTGAATATTGCATTTGGACTGTTGCTGGCTCCCTTTTTAATTTTTAATTTTTTTGATAACGAAAGCAAAGCTTTTTATCTTCGTATTTATCCCAGAGGCACCTTCTAACAGGCCGACTAAGTTTCTGCTTCTAAAAGCTAGAAGTGTCTTTTCTGAGCAGGGGAGGAGGTGACCCAAAATAGGACGCATCTTTGCCAGCAGGCCGGAACCCTTCGGGGGATCCAGGCACCCCAGAAATCACGGGCGCTCCATCACTGGAGATTTTTAAGAAGAGGCTAGACAACCACCTGTCTGAGAGGGTATAGGTTCTCCTGCTTGAGCAGGGGGCTGGACTAGAAGACCTCCAAGGTCCCTTCCAGCTCTCTATTCTATTCTATTCTATTCTATTCTATTCTATTCTATTCTATTCTATTCTATTCTATTCTATTCTCTGTTTCGTTCTATTCTGCATTCTATTCTATTCTGCATTCTATTCTATTCCATTCCATTCCATTCCATTCCTCTCCATTCTATTCTATAATATTCTATAATATTCTATAATATTCTATAATATTCTCTGTTTCGTTCTATTCTGCATTCTATTCTATTCTATTCTATTCTATAATATTCTATAATATTCTATAATATTCTATAATATTCTATTCTATTCTCTGTTTCGTTCTATTCTGCATTCTATTCTATTCTATTCTATTCTATTCTATTCTATTCTATTCTACTCTATTCTCATTTGATGGAAGCCAAAAACCAAAAAAAAACCCCATTCTTTCCTCATTTGAGCAGCATCTCTGTGCAACATTCCTCTGCGCTATCAGCTATCAGTTCTCACCTGTGCAGGTGAGACCCAAGCAGGGACTTCAGTGGGACCTGAAGAGACCCCCAGTCCTATAATTCAGGGAAGGCATTGCTCAATTCCGAAGTGTCTTCGCTCCGCCAGAAGCAGTCCAAGGGATCTCAAACCGAACCAGTTCAACTCACGTTTCCAATATTTTGAGTGGCCGAAGACTTTTTCCCTGCTGGCTTCTGGAAATGATGCTGGGGGAGCTAATGATTTGGTCCCTCAAATTCACACGTTTGTGAGAATAGAGTCACGGTTTTGAGGGAGAACTCCAGAGAGAGCTGTCTTCTCACACCTTCTCGTTGGAAAAAATGGTTGGATGGAAACAGCTGCAAAACATCTGCAAAATGTTTATCTGGGCCTGTGAAGGACCTGGGCTTTGCCTCCAGCTCCGGCTCTGTTTATTCATTTAAGAAAATCTATATGGTCGCCCAACTCACTCTCGCTGACTCCGGGCGATTTACGAAGAGAATTTAATCTGGATCTTCAAACTCAAAGAGTCTCTATTTTCTCTTAGTAATGAAATTGTTCCTAGAAGGTGTCTGTTTAAAAACAAATAACCCACACCTGAAAATGTAAATACCTAGATTAGCAATATTCATAAAATAATTTTTGTACATTTTTTTTCTGAGTCACTTTATGTTGGTGTAAAAAGAAAGGCAAAGTTTCCCCCTGGCCAGTCATGTCCGACTTTAAGGGGGTGATGCTCAACTCTGTTTCTTAGCCGAGGGAGCCAGCGTTGTCTGAAGACACACACAAAAAAGCCTTAGTAAGGACACACCTGGAATGCTGCATCCAGTTTTGATCACCACGTTACAAAAAAGATGTTCAGACTTTGGAAAAAGTGCAGAGAAGAGCAACTAAGATGATCAAAGGCCTGGAGACTAAAACTTATGAAAAACGGTTGCAGGATTTGGGTACGGCCAATCTAGAGAAAAAGAAGGACCAGGGGGGACCTGATAGCAGAATTCCAGTATTTGAGGGGCTGCCCCAAAGAAGAGGAGGGGGGTCAACTTATTCTCCAAAGCACCAGAAGGCAGGACAAGAAACAATGGATGGAAACTAATCAAGGAGAGAAGCAACCTGGAATTAAGGAGAAACTGCCTAACAGCAAGGACAATTAACCAGTGGAACAGCTTGCCACCAGAAGTTGTGAAGGCTTTTAAGAGGCTGGACAGTCATTTGTCTGAAATGGTCTAGGGCAGGGGTGGGGAACCTTGGCTCTTTTATGACTGGTGGACTTCAACTCCCAGAATTCCTGAGCCAGCATGGCTCAGCTTGGAAACCTCTCCCTTCCCCTCAGCATGGCTGGCTCAGGAATTCTGGGAGTTGAAGTCCACCAGTCATAAAAGAGCCAAGGTTGCCTACCCCTGGTCTAGGGTCTCCTGCTTGAGCAGGGAGTTGGACTAGAAGACCTCCAAGGTCCCTTCCAGCTCTATTCTGACTGATTGATTGATTGACACTTCCCTGGTCATGTGGCCAGCATTGCTATATGCCGAGGCTGAGGGAACACTGTTTCCTTCCCACTGAGGTGGTACCTATTAATCTACTCGCACTTGGTTGCTTTCGAACTTTAGGTGGGCAGGAGCTGAGGCAAGAAACGGGAGCTCACCCCATTAATGTGGCCCTCAATTCTCGAACCCGGGCTGTTAGTTTTCCAGCTGACAAGCTCAGCATCTTTAACCACTAAGCCATCACGACCCATCGCTTGGTATAATAGGGAAGGTAAAATACAAATTTTACATAGTAAGACCCTCTTTGGACTGGGGTGAAGACCTTTCCCCTCCAGCATGTTGGTGCTGGTTGACCTCAGCCTCCAGGCTTTGGGCGGGGGCAAGAAAGCCCGGGAATTCATGTCCTCCGTAGTGTCCATGCGCTTGTCCTGGATCCGACACATGTTGAACAATGTGCATTAATGCTCAGTTTTACCTTGAGCTGCTCTCAGGCTCTCAGTCTGGAGGAAATTTCTATCACTCCTCCGCTGTGCCCAGATCCCTTCCTGGTCCGGATGAGAGAGACCCCCCACCCGCCACGTCTGGAGCATAGGAGCTGTTCACCCAGTCACCACCGGCTTCTGACGGTCTAAGAGGGCCAATTGGGTTTCCCAACCATCTTATACTTGGAATACGGCGTCCAGTTTTGGTCACCACGATGTAAAAAAAGATGTTGAGACTCTAGAAAGAGTGCAGAGAAGAGCAACAAGGATGATCAGGGGACGGGAGCCTAAAAGATATAAGGAATGGTTGCTGGAATTGGGTATGTCTAGTTTAATGAAGAGAAGGACGAGGGGGGACATGATAGCAGTCTTCCAGTATCTCAGGGGCTGGCCCAAAGAAGAGGCAGTCAAGCTGTTCTCCAAAGCGCCTGAAGGCAGGACAAGAAGCAACGGATGGAAACTAATCAAGGAGAGAAGCAACCTGGAACTAAGAAGAAACTTCCTGACAGAACAATTAACCAGTGGAACAGCCTGCCTCCAGAAGCTGTGAATATTCCCCCACTGGAAGTTTTTAAGAAGAGACTGGACAGCCATTTGTCTGAAATTGTATAGTGTTTCCTGCCTGAGCAGGGGGTTGGACTAGAAGACCTCCAAGGTCCCGTCCAACTCTGTTGTTGTTCTTGTTGTTGTTGTTGTTGTTGTTATTATTGGCAAGTCCATTGAGTGCCTGGTTGTCTACTAGTAATGGAAGGCCATCTGGGATCTTGACGATGCCTCCTCCCTCTGCTGGCTGATCATGGCTGGCTCCTTGGTTTGTTGATGCCTGTCCCTGGCCTGAGGGCCAGAAACCGTGTCTGGAGGGCTGGTGGAGGAAGATAAGAAGCCAGCCTGACTGCTCCTGGGCTGAGCTATCAAGACGTGCAACTTCCCTCTATCAGGAATCCATCCCTGGAGGCCTTCAGACAAAAGATGGGGCAATCATTTGTTGGGGTTGGCTTGAGAATTCCTGCTCCAGCAGGGGGTGGACTACAAGACCTCCAAGGCCCCTTCCATCCTATGATTTTTATGACTCAGCCATTACATTTGGTCTATACCTGTCAGGCGCAGAAGACCAGGTCCACGTGTGAAGGTTCAATTAACTGATTTATTGCTAGGAGCCTCTGTGAAGGAATCTTCTCTGCCAGCTCCTGGTTGGAGTTAAATAAGGCTCTGTGGGATTCAAGGGAGGTTGGAGTTACTTTGCTTGTGGCTATGTAGAGATTCTAGGCTGATCGGTCTTTTGACTCCACCCGCAGATCCTACCATTCCTTCTCCTACATTACTATGGTGACAAGGGCAGTGAAATGGGCTCGTTTTTCTTCTTTTACGCTTTCCTGGGCTGTCATCCAGTGGCTTCATAATTTCCTCCTGGGGAGGAGTCAACGTAGAGATTGCCCACCTGGCCACCGTGACCGAGTTGCACAGCCCTTTGCCAGTAAAGCTGCTCCAATTTGCCCCGGCCTTGAGGAGTCCACACGGGCAAGACTTTGGTGGCAACCAGGGTCTCGCCTCGCGAGCTGATCTGAATCTCCTCCTGGCCTATAGCAAGTGCGCTTTCAAGGTGGTCTTCTTCTACTCATTTGTTAGACCCCTGCACCTCTTGGCTTTAGTGAGGAGCAGTGGAGAAGTCACTCCCGGGATTCAGAAAGTTGTGGGTATTCTTTGTGCAGCACCCTTGAAGGAGGTGGGGGGGGGTCTGGACCCTTCTGAAGAGGCCATCCTTGGATCTCCTGGTCTTAGATATTTATCATCTGTCCTGCAGCCTCCAATTTTGTCATGAGGGCCTGGATGAAGTGGACCTTTTTAAGTAACGGTTGAGGCGTGGTTGTGGGACTGGGATGGCGTTGATTTCCCTCTTGGAGAACCTGGGTAGGGACCCAGATAGGGGTGGCATGCCTCTCCTGGTCCTTTTATAATAATAATACAGTTGGAAGGGACCTCGGAGGTCATCTAGTCCAACCCCCTGCTCAGGCAGGAAACCCTATACCATTTCGGACAAATGGCTGTCCAGTCTCTTCTTAAAAACTTCCAGTGTGGGAAGCATTCACCACTTCTGGAGGCAGGTTGTTCCACTGGTTAATTGTTCTAACTGTCAGGAAGTTTCTCCTTAATTCTAAGTTGCTTCTCTCCTTGGTTAGTTTCCATCCGTTGCTTCTTGTCTTTGCCTTCAGGCGCTTTGGGGAATAGCTTGACTCCCTCTTCTTTGGGGCAGCCCCTGAGATATTATCTTGGGGGGGGGCTTTCGGTGCCATCAATCAGGGTGTCTTACCGGATTGCTATGGGGGTTTGGAGGTGGGCTTTACAGTGACCTTCCTCGGTGGGGGAATTGTGTGGTGAGGGGACGTCGGCCCAGTGGTCTTTGACGTGTAGGGTGTTGGAAAGAGTAGTACTCTTTCTCCTGTTTTTTAAGACATATAAGAAACAGCAGGGGGAGGCCATCTGGTACTTTGGGGTGCAATATCCTGAGTTTATATTTCTCCACCCACCCCCCCATCACAACTAAGCTGTGCAGGAGACGCCCTCCAAGTCCTTACCTGGTCCTCAAAGGCTGGAAGGTCCAGACCGGGGAGAATAGAGGAAAGTGGGATCGAAGTAAGACCGAGCTGCTGTTGGTATATCGGGGTTCTCTCTCAACATCCTGTCACCTTCCCAGGTAGACCAGACAGGAAACACGACCAGATATGCTAAATCTGCTTTATTCTAAGGCTTCGTTAAGAGAATCTTGCAAGTCTAAAAGTACAAAGCTTCCACCGTCTCTTTTTACAGCCCTATAAGTCAGGGACGATCCCTTCGGAGTTTCATTCTCTGCCTGTTATGCAGCTGGGGGGGAGGGCTACCCCTTCTCTTGTCTAATGGTCCCACAGTGTTGTGATTCCTCGCCAGCCAGTGGATCCGGCAGCTGAGTCTCAGGACTCAGAGGAGGAGGAGGAGGGGGCTGGAGTGACATCAGAGTCAGGCTCTGAGGAGCTCCAAGACTTACAGTCGGACGAGGAGCCTGGCCCCTCTACTCGCGCTCAGGCTGAGACACGGCTGTGCTGGGAGCCTGAGTTGGACAGTGATGAATCACAGCTGGGAGATATCCAGGATGCACGAAAGCGCCGGCAAGAGAAGCAAGTAGGACAGAGGAATGCAATGGGGCGGCTTCAAAGGCAAAGGAGAAGGCATTAGGAAGCCACGCCTGGGCTGAGTTATAAAAGGGAAGGTGTGGGAGATGCTGGTGGCCGAAGGCAACCGTTGGTGTTGAGGATCGAGTTTCTGTTTGACTGTGTTTGTTTGCCTTGGACATTGACTCAGGTGTGTGTGAATAAAAGGGGTTGGTTTTTTCTTGGGGTTCCTGCCTGTTTCTTGTAAGAGGGGTTTCTCCTTGTGAGCATAACAAGGACTCGCATAGACTGGGACAGAACACACAGGCAACTTCACTCCCACCCCTCTCCCTCAAGGTCTTTCCCACACACCATTACATCAGCCTCCCTTCAGACTCACCCTCCCCTTCCCAGGTTCCCAGGGGAAACAGGTTGTGGGCTGTGAGAACAAAATGTAAGTGTCACCCCCACCTCTTCTCCTGGTAACTCCCCAAGATAACACCAGGTGTCTCCTCAACCATCTTCTCCAGTTCAGGTGACAGCTGCCCCTCCATCGGGAATCTGTTTCAGGGGGTTGGACTAGAAGACCTCCAAGGTCCTTCCAACTCTGTTATTCCGCTATAATTCTTTTATTCTGATTTGCTTAGTCGCTGACTGCTAAAATCCAAGTGTAGTTCCTTGGAATTTCTTGCAGAAATCTGAAATTTTGTAGAAAACCACTGCAAGTCAGCAAATTGGGCAATTGTTGACTAGACGCTGTGTTGACGTACAAGTTCTGCTTTTGTTGCTATGTCTGACACCAGCAGTTTTATGGGCATGACTCTCCTATTGCTCAGTAAAATCAGGATCCCCGATTCTTTGCTTCTCTCCTGAAGCCGGGGATCTCTCGATTGCTCCAATTTGCATGGGATCTCCCGGGTTGGATCCCACGGGGACCCCCTAGGAGGTGTGGTATGGGAGGGGGAGACAGGCTGCAGGTTCCTTCTCCTTCCCCATTTCTTCACTGCCTGAATTCTTCCAGGTGGGTCTATTACTAGGCAATGTTGGTGGAGCCCTTCCAGAGTTTTTGGGGTGCCTTGCCTCACCAGCTCGTCTCTTAGGCCCTTGACCAGATCCTCTCTGAACTGCTCAATCAGGGCTGGGTCATTCCCCGTATATTGCCAGCAAGTAACTTAAAACCCAAAATGTTTAACCTTACTCACCTCTGTCCTTGCTTGAGCTTTTGGATCTATCGACTAGCTGTGATTTTCTATATGGGATCATAGAGTTGGAAGGGGCCTTGGAGGTCTTCTAGTCCAATCCCCTGCCCAAGGTAGATTCCTTATATCAGGTGTTTTCAAACTTGGCCCTTTTATGACTTGTGGACTTCAACTCCCAGAATTCCTCAGCCAGGCACGCGTGCCTGGCTGAGGAATTCTGGGAGTTGAAGTTCACAAGTCATAAAAGGGCCAAGTTTGAAGACCCCTGCCTTATACCATCCTGGACAAATGAAATGATCTTTGAAATGATCTTTTCTTGAAAACCTCCAGCGATGGAGCACCCGCATTTCCAGCAAGCAAGCTGTCCCAGATAAACATTCTTCCCGTCAGGAAATCTCTCCTTATTTCCAGGATGATTCTCCCATAGATGAGCACCATCCAGTGCCTCAAATGCTCTGGGGAATAAGTCAACCAGTAAAGGAAAATATTTGTAGCTCAGGGTTGAAATGGTGGTGGTGGTGGTGTCCCTGGTGCTCTCTGAGCCAGGTTGTTTTCTTGCAGACGTTTCATGACCCAAACTAGGTAACATCATCAGTACTAGTAAAGAGAGGGGTTTTGTTTATGTAACCCCATCCCTTACTAGCACTGATGATGTTACCTAGTTTGGGTCATGAAACGTCTGCAAGAAAACAAGCTCAGAGAGCACCAAGGACTCCACAGTCCTCCTCCTCCTCCTCCTCCTCCTCCTCCTCCTCCTCTCCACAATCCCCATTTCCTTACTAGCACTGATGATGTTACCTAGTTTGGGTAATGAAACATCTGCAAGAAAAAAATCAGGCTCAGAGAGCGCCAAGGACCCCTCAAAATAAGTTGACCCCCTCTTCCCTGTGGCAGCCCCTCAAATACTGGGACACTGTTATCATGTCCCCCCCTGGTCCTTCTCTTCACTGGACTAGCCATGCCCAGTTCCTGCAACCGTTCTTCATATATTTTAGCCTCCAGTCCCTGAATCAGCTTTGCTGCTCTTCTCTGCACTCTTTCTAGAGTCTCAACATCTTTTTTACATCGTGGTGACCAAAACTGGATGCCGTATTCCAAGTGTGGCCTTACCAAGGCCTTGTAAAGTGGTATTAACACTTCACGTGATCTTGATTCTATCCCTGTTAACGCAGCCTAGCACTGTGTTGGCTTTTTTGGCAGCTGCAGCACACGGCTGGCTCCTATTCAAGTGATTGTCCACTAGGACTCTGAGATCCCTCTCACAGTTACTACTATTGAGCCAGGTACCCCCTATGCTATACCTGTACATTTGGTTTTTCTTGCCTAAATGTAGAACCTTGCTTTTTTCACCACTGAATTTCATTTTGTTAGATAGGGCCCATTGTTCAAATCCTTTGGGATCCTGAGCTTGTCTTTTGGAGTGTTGGCTACTCCTGCCAGCTTGGTGTCGTCTGCAAATTTGGTGAGTTCGCCTTCTATCCCCCCCTCTAAGTCATTTCTAGAGAAGTTGTGGAGATAGCATCAATCTTGCAAGTCTCTCCCAAGAGAGGAATCTCAAGAAGGGACTCCCAAGTGGCCACTGAGCATCTGTTGCAAGTGGACGGACACAGGGCCGATTTGCAGAATTGCCACGATGTGACCAGCGCGCTTCTGAATTGCATGTTCAGACTTGCAAGATTGTCAGGCCCCCAAGAACTTGTGTTGAAGTTCCTTCCCAACCAGGAAGTCATGAGGTGTTTCGAGCAAGATTAATCTCCAGATGGTCACACCGTGTCTTGAAAGCCATCTGAACACAAGATAAGGCGACCGGGGACAAGATAAGGTGTCTCTGGTGAGACTCGTTCTCAGAAACGCCTGCAGACTTCTGCTGAAGACCACAACCTGTTTTTTCAAGATGCTCACCGAGATTGCGAGCATCTGCTTGAAATCTTTTCCAGATATCAGTAAAAGATCGGTCGCTTGCTGGATCTTCCCCTTTTTGAAGGCCAAGACAACCTCCAGTCTCCCCTAAACATCTGGCGCTTCATCTGTTAATATTAAAAGTCTGGACAGGCCATTTGCAGGTCCCACCCGTAGCCCTGGGTGCGATTCACCTAGTCCTGGGAATCTAAACTCCAACTATCTTCATTTTCCGTCTGTAAATAAGGTCTTTTGGCTGGAGAAGATTGATTTAATTCCTGCAGGAGAAGAACCACCTTGGAGGGCTGAAGGATTATAATCAACACCTTAAATGTGATGATTATGATTTTGCTCCCATTAACAGCTACAGTGTTAATTCTGAAAATAGCAGAGGCCTCCAGACGGTGGGTTCATTGTGCAATCCCCTGTCGGCATCCACCGGAAGAAAAGGGCCCAGCCCTCGCCTGCCCCGCTTCCATTTCTTAGAAGGCAGAAAAAGGGAAGAGGGGGAAAAAAAAACCCCACATACAATGCCTTTGAGTTATTACTGCATTGTTAATTTTATTTATTTATTACACTTATATGGCTACCCGCCTTGAACAAGTCAAAATCCAATAAAGAAGAATTTAATTATTTAAAGAAAAGTTAAATGCCCAATAAAAATATAAAATAAAGAGAAAATCAGCAGGGGAGATAGATGATAGATAGATATAGATGATATAAATAAATTAATGATAGATAGATAGATAGATAGATAGATAGATAGATAGATAGATAGATAGATAGATAGATAGATAGATAGATAGATAGATAGATAGATAGATAGATAGATAGATAGATAGATAGATAGATAGATAGATAGATAGATAGATAGATAGATATAGATAGAGTGAGTTATAGAATAGAATAGAGCTGGAAGGGACCTTGGAGGTCTTCTAGGGAATCTATGCCAGCCCTCTGCTCAAGCAGGAGAACCTATACCATTTCAGACAGACAGACAGACAGATATGGATGGATACAGATTATAACTAATAGATTGGATGGACAGACAGACAGACAGACAGACAGACAGACAGACAGACAGACAGACAGACAGACAGACAGACAGACAGACAGACAGACAGATAGATAGATAGATAGATAGATAGATAGATAGATAGATAGATAGATAGATAGATAGATAGATAGATGATAGACAGACAGACGGATACAGATGATAAATAGATAATTAATAGATTAGATAGATAGGATAGGTAGATAGACGGACAGACCACCTGGGGATACAAAAGAAATAAGTAACCAGGGCTAATTTCCAGGCTGCAGCAGCCCTTCTGAGCCAGAGGCCGGGGAAGGTGAGCAGCCAGCAGGAGGGAGGCTAATTCAGCCTCAGGGTCCCATAGAGACCCAGAGGGGCAGTCTATAAATCTGACAGATAGAAACTTTGGGGGGGGGGGGGAATGATGTTCGGTGGGACAGGTGCAGCGGGTGGTGCTCTTTAATGCAGGACAGGACTCACCTGATGAGACAGGGAGGCACCGTGGGGGAGACTTGATCCTGTAAACAACCTGGCCCCCTGCCAGGGAGAGCTGGACAGGTAACCCCCAGCCCCTTGAACCGAACAAGGAAGTAACTAAATAATTCTCAGATTCCAGCCATCAACTCCTAGCAACCACACAGACCGATTTTCCCCAAGCTGATATTTCGGGGCTTCCCGCATAGCCCCTGGGACTGAGTCCCCCCCCCACTTGCTACTGGGTCCTTGGGGGGGGACACAGCCCTGCATTGCTGCTCCTTAAGGGGCCTGATCCTTGCCAGCCTCCATCTTTTCCTGCAGAAACCTGGAAAATGAGAGGCTGCTTGAAAGCAGAGGAATAGAATAGAATAGAGCTGGAAGGGACCTTGGAGGTCTTCTAGTCCAGCCCCCTGCTCAAGCTGAGCTCATGTGGGGGCTGAAGTTTCTCCAATGTATTCCAAAGTCATTTTCAGAGGCTTGCAGAACTGCAGGAGAATCCGAGGCTTCTCGGGGCCTTTTCACCGGGACTCTGCTGAGACCAGGACCCCCGTCTTCTCTTTAGCCATTTGCTGTCAGTTTTCCTGACCCAAAGTTGTTGTGTTTTATTCCATTACTTTCAGCCCAGCCCTGCAGCCTGTCAAGAGGATTTGGGGTTTCCTCTGGGTCTTCTAGAACATTATACAGAACATTATCTAGAATATGATACAGGAGAATCTGGACAGTCTTCAACACTGGGCGCCATCTAACAAAATGAAATTCAACGGTGAAAAAAGGAAGGTTCCACATTTAGGCAAGAAAAACCAAATGTACAGGTATAGTACAGGGGGTACCTTGCTCAATAGTAGCAACTGTGAGAGGGATCTCGGAGTCCTAGTGGACGATCCCTTAAATAGGAGCCAGCCGTGTGCTGCAGCTGCCAAAAAGGCCAACACAGTGCTAGGCTGCATTAACAGAGGGATAGAATCAAGGCCACGTGAAGTGTTAGTACCGCTTTACAAGGCCTTGGTAAGGCCACACTTGAAATACTGCATCCCGTTTTGGTCACCACGATGTAAAAAAGGTGTTGAGACTCTGGAAAGACTCCAGAGAAGAGCAACAAGGATGATCAGGGGACTGGAGGCTAAAACATATAAGGAACGGTTGCAGGAACTGGGCATGGCTAGTCCAGTGAAGAGAGTGCCTTGCAGCCCACAAAAACCAAGCCTGCAAAAAAAAGGATGCCACAAGATACTTTATCATTTGTTTACAACAATTTCACCATCTTTTAAGGAAGCAGTTTGATCAAAACAGGAGATATGATAAGCCAGCAAGATCAGTTCCTGGCAAAAAAAAAAAAACCACCCCACCCCCAAACTTCTGCTAATTGTTGTCTTGTTTTCAAAAGTTCCTCCTCTCTGTATGACCAGCTCTAGAATCTTCCCTGCGGTCAACATTTCGCCAAAACCATTTTTTAAAATGCTGAGATCTGCATTCCTTGCAAAACTAGCTAGGGTCAGCTATGATAGCAGCCTTCCAGTATCTGAGGGGCTGCCACAAAGAAGAGGAGGGGGTCACGTTATTCACCAAAGCACCAGAGGGCAGGACCAGAAATGATGGATGGAAATTAATTAAGGAGAGAAGCAACCTGGAATTAAGGAAAAACTTCCCATCAGTGAGGACAATTAACCAGTGGAACAGTTTGCCACCAGAAGTTACGAACGCTCCAAAGAGATTGGACAACCACTTGTCTGAAATGGCGTAGGGTTTCCTGCCTGAGCAGGGGGTTGGACTAGAAGACCTCCAAGGTCCCTTCCATCTCCGTTATTCTATTCTGTTCTACATTTTATTGTCACGTGGGGCTGGTCTTCAGAGAAACTGGGGCTCCACACAATCCATCCTTGCCATTCTGTTTCATTCGTGGTCCACTGTGGCTGGCCAGGGAAGCCGGGAGGACTGGAAAGGCTGGGACGGAGGCAGTGAAGTCGAGCCACTGACGTGATTGCTTGGTCTTCAATGGAGGGGGAACCGAGACCTCCTCGGGGTGACTTCCCCTGCCTGCCCTCTTGAAAGCCTGAGCTTCGAAATATCTTCTCCAGAAAAAAAAGAGATGTCCAGAAGAGCTTCTAGAGAAAGGGCTGACCAGCCACCGCTTGGACACCCCTAGGGAAGGGAGTTTGTTTGGAAAATTTATTTATTTATAAAATTTATATTGCCACCTGCTCCCACGTGGCGACTCAAGGCGGCTTACAAAGATATAAAACCACTCTATAAAAAGAAGAAAAAATAACAAGAAGAAAAATAATAAAATAATGACCCCTTCCTCCATCCCCACCCCCACCCCAGCGACGACACACATTCAAACTGACCATTTAATGGGCCCCATCTTGCTCTGGGATGGAGTACAGCCCCTTTCAATGGCGCCTTCTCCAGTCTTGGGGAAAGCCAGCGAAGGATTCGGGCCCAACACTGGCCTAGGCCCCGGGTGCCGCTCTGCTCCCTCCTGGTTCAGCTTTTCCTCCTGATGGGCACCCCTGGCATGAGAGACCCAGCAGCTGCAATTGGGAAGCTGTGGATTATGGTCTACAGCTATACGTGAACCAGACCTCAGTTGCTTGTTCAACAGCGAGGCCCATGGTGAATGGCATTGCCGTCAATGTGCTTTGCGCAGCTCCATCTGCTGTTCCCCTCATGACCCTTCCTGGATTAGGAGGCCCTTCAGATAATCACCTGGGCCTGGGCATCTGGTAGCTTGACTACCGCAACATGCTCTACATGGGGCTGCCTTTGGAAACTATCCCGAAATTTCCATTGGTCTAGAAGACAGCAACAGACGCGGCGATGGGCACACCTTGGCGTGCCCATTTGGCACCCACGCTCCATGAGGTGCCCTGCTTGCTTGTGGGTGCAATTCAAGGTGTTAGCTGTGATCTAGAAATCCTTATGTGGCATTCCTGACAGTTAGAACAATTAACCAGTGGAACAACCTGCCTCCAGAAGTGGTGAATGCTCCAACACTGGAAGTTTTTAAGAAGAGACTGGACGGCCATTTGTCTGGAATGGTATAGGGTTTCCTGCCTGAGCAGGGGGTTGGACTCGATGACCTCCAAGGTCCCTTCCAACTTTATTATTATTATTATTATTATTATTATTATTATTATTATTATTATTATTATTATTATTATTATTATTATTATTATTATTATTATTATTATTATTATTATTATTATTATTATTATTATTATTATTATTATTGAGTCTGGATACTGGTTGCCTGTCTCTTACGTCGAAGCATCACCCTGTCGGTATGAAAGGTACACAGATCTTCCCTTACCGAAAGAGCCGCCAGGTCCGATATGCGCCTGGCCGAAGTTACGGCCACCAGGAAGGCGACTTTCATAGACAAGGGGCGGAGAGTGCGTGCCGCGATGGGTTCAAATGGTCCTGATATAAGGGCCTGTAGAACCTTTGCCAGATCCCAAGAGGAATAACGGTGTACCACTGGAGGCCTGGCATTGGACTCCCCTTTGATAAAGGAGTGCACCATAGGATGCTGGGACAGGGGGGTCAAATTGTCGCATTGCAATACTGTTGACAGAGCTGCGACTTGTCTACGGATGGTGCTGGGCGATAGGCCCTTGTCCAATCCTTCTATCAGGTACTCCAAGACCTTTGGGATGGTGAGTCAGGAGAAATCCAACTGAATTTTCACACACCAGAGACTAAAATTTTTCCAGGTGGAATCATATATCCTATTCGTGGAGGGGCGCCTGGAGGCTTGAATCATCACTATAACCCTCGTCGAATAGGCTCCAACAGATAGCAGTTGCCGCTCAAGTGCCAGGCGGCTAGGTGAAGCCACCGAGGGTCAGGGTGCTGCAGGGCTCCCTGACTCAGGGAAATGTGGTTGGGAGGGATTCTCCACAGTGGAGAGATGGAGAGATCCACGAGATCTGCAAACCAAGGGCGTCTGGGCCAGCATGGGGCAATCAGAATTATCTCCGCCTGTTCCAGCAGAGCCTTGCGGATGACCGCCTGGATCAGAGGAAGAGGAGGGAAAGCATATAATCGTACCCTGGGCCAAGGGCTGCGGAGCGCATCCACCCTCTCCGCCCCCCGGGAAGGGAACCGAGAGAAGAATCTTGGGAGCTGGGCGTTCAGCGGTGAGGTGAACAGATCTATCATCGGTTGTCCGAATCTGGTCAAAACCTCCTTGAAAATGGAGGGATCCAGACGCCACTCTGAGTGGCCTACCGGCGATCTGCTCAAGGAGTCCGCCTGCTGGTTCGCTACCCCCGAGATGTGTTCCGCCCTGAGGGAGGAGAGGTTGGACTCCGCCCAAGATGCTAGCAGCTGGGCCTTGGCCATGAGGTCTCTGGACCGGGTACCCCCCTGGCGGTTTACATGGGCCTTGGCTGCAACATTGTCCGTAAGGACCAGGACATGTTGCCCTGTTACACTGCTCCTGAAGTGACGAAGGGCAACATGGATTGCCCTGAGCTCCGACCAGTTTATGTTCTGCTGCAGGTCTGGTGGAGACCACCGGCCCTGAACCAACCGAGACTGGAGGTGAGCTCCCCAACCAAAGAGGCTGGTGTCTGTAGTTAGGGTGATACGAGGTGGTTCCTTAAATAAGGATCCCTTTGCCAATGCCGGAGATGTCCACCATTGAAGGGAGTGCAAGACCCGAAGAGGAACCTTGACCTTCTGAGTGGAAGAGCTCGTGCCCAGCCTCTGAAATGGTAGGAGGAACCATTGCAGATGTCTGGAGTGCAACCTGGAGCAAGGAACGATTGACATGCACGAGACCATCTTCCCTAGGAGTTTGGAGAGTATGGCCAGGGAGACTACTCGATCCTTCTGTATCTGGAGCACCAGAGACCGAATGCTCACCCGGCGTTCTTGCGACAGGTAGACCATGCACTGCGGCGTGTCTATGATCGCCCCCAGGTGTAACAGACGGGTGGATGGAACAGTGTGGCTCTTCGGGAAATTTATGGAAAACCCGTGAGCCTGTAGAACCCCTATAGTGTGGTTGAGGTCCCATAGGGCTGCCTGGACGGACGAGGACTGAATTAGAATGTCATGCAGGTAGCTCTGGATCCGTACTGGTATTAATCTCAGGTGGGCCGTCAACGCCGCCAAGACTTTCGTGAACACTCTTGGGCGGAGGAAAGGCCGAATGGTAGGGCTCTGTATTGAAAATGGTGCCCGGCAAAAGAAAACCTGAGGAACCTGCGATGGCTGGGAATAATGGGAATATGCAAGTAGGCCTCCGTGAGGTCTATAGATGTCAAGAGGTCGCCCCGTCTGATACTGGCCAGAATGGACTGGAGCGTCTGCATCTTGAACCTCTCGTATTTGATATGGGAATTCAGACCTTTGAGGTCTAGTATTGCTCTCCATCCTCCTGAGGTCTTGGGCATCACAAAGAGGATGGAGTAGAATCCCTGCCCTCTCTGGCCAGTGGGAACTGGCTCTATGGCCCTGATGTCCAGCCCCGAGGCATCGGACAAGTACGAAGCGATTCGGGGGTGCGGAGAGAAAGGTTAGAGACAGACCCTCTTTGATAGTACGGAACACCCAAGAGTCTGTTGTGGTGCTCTCCCATTGGTTTACGAATAGGAAGAGTCTGCCTCCTATGGGGACCATGTCCCTGGAGTCATTTAGCCCGTCTGAATGGACGGCCTCCGCCCCCTCAAAGAGCCGCTTACTGTGGGCCTGTTGTTTGGGTCTGGGCCCAGGGCACTCCCATGGTCGGTCGGGTCTGGGAGGAAAGGGCCTAGCGTGCGGAGCCCATTCTGGCCTCGTGTATGCACGAAAGGGCGCTCTTTGATAGTCCGAAGTAGAGCGTCTGTCCCCGCGTTTGTTAAGGTGAGACATCACCTTCCGTTTGTCGCGATTCTCCACCAGGTATGGAGAGAGGTACTCACCAATCAACTGGCCGCCGGTGTAAGGGGCGGTAGCCAGACGCCACTTTGCCTTTTGGTCTGTTCTCCACTGTTTCAGCCACCGCAGTGTGCGAACTGTCATGTTGTAGCTCATTGGTTCGTGAAGAAAATCTGGCTGCGTGTAGAGAGGCGTCAGCCATGATTTGGATGCAGCCAGTAACTTACCCAGGGTCTGGTGGACTCGTACCTGGTCCTGGGGTATCGTGGCTTGGAGCTCACGCAGCCACATTATGGAGGTCCTGGCGAAAAAAGGAGGTAGCCGTCGATGCCTTCACCGACCACGCCGAGGCTTGGGGAACCTGCGAAGGGAAAAGTCGGACCTCCTGTCCTCTGGTCTTAGAGGCTCAGCCATGTCACCGGATACGGTGGATGAAGAGACTAGAGGAGTAATGGCCTCATCTACCACTGGGACTTCCAGCAAATCGGACAGAGAAGAGGCCACATTAAATAGTCTCTTGTCTGAAGTAGTCAGTGAGGGCGGTGAACCCAGAGCTGACTATTGCTTCTTGATGGTGTTAAGGAACAAGGGAGGGCAAGGAATTCTCTTCTGAGAGACAGAAGGTTCTGTGAATAATGGGTTTGAGACCTGATCTGTTGAGAGAGGGGGAGCCTCTTGTTCCGGCTCAATGTTTGCCGAAGCCGTTGCCTTATTTAAAAGGGCTTTGACTAAAGATGGATCAAGCAGCCCAACAAATGGGATGGGGTCAGGTGCAGTTTCCTCATCCTCAGAGAGCTGAATCTCACCTGGCTCATATTCCTCTGGATAGGTATCTATACCGTGGGAGGAATGGTCAGAGATGATGGACTGGGCATAATCTGCCGGCTCTGACTGGTAGTAGGGTGTGGTTGATTCGGCTCTGGGTTTGTGGAGAGCAGAAGCCAAGCCCTGGGAAACAGCCTGGGCTAGTAAGGCCTGGAATTGCTCAGGTGAGAACTGCTGAGGGGCCACAGAGTGGAGCCCCGCTGCAGTCGGTGTAAACGTGGCCACAGGTGCAGGCTGTGCGGCATGTGGCTGAGCTGGCCATTGAGGGCATGCTGACTGACTCAGCATTTCTTGCCCCTGAGCGGTCTCAGCGTCGGGAGACCATGCCCTCTGGAATGGAGGGACGGAAGGAGTGATGTGAGGCTCGAACAGAGTCCCCACAGTTGAGGCAGCAACGGCTTGGCCTACGAGGCCAGTATGCTGTTGTTACTGGGCCCTTGAAGACTGCCTCTCCAAGGCCAGATGCCGTCTGTTGGCCTCCTTCTCAGCCGCTTTGGAAGGAGCCTTTTTTGAAATGGCCTTGGCCTTGGCCTTCAGCTTGCATGCTGCTTCCAGCTTTGAGGACTTGCACCTCTTTTTTTGCTGGGAATGCTGGACCACCGTGGGTGGCCATAGGAGCGGGATTGTCTGTCATCGTTGTTGGAGCCTCTCAGCAGCAGCCGAGAATACAGAGAATATAGGTGGAGCACTGGGATGTCTTTTGCCCAGGAACCGGTGAGGCCGGTTATGGCTCCAATTAGTGGTGGCGACTGGACCAGACATTGGCCCTTGCGCACTGGGGAGCTACCAGCTAGGCTGGTCACTGCTCCAACAATCGTTGCCGCTCCAATGCCCCTGACCCTCTGCACTAGTGACTAGGGCATGGCAGGCCAAAATAAGAATAGAACAGAACAGAACAGAACAGAAAAGAACAGAATAGAATAGTTGGAAGGGACCTTGGAGGTCTTCTAATCCAGCCCCCTGCTCAAGCAGGAGACCCTATATCATTTCAGACCAATGTCTGTCCAGTCTCTTCTTAAAAACTTCCAGTGCGATGGATGGATGGATGGGTGGGTGGACATGCTGCCTTGCTGTCTTCAGATGGACTTCCTGACCTTCCATCGCGATGCCAGTCAAGACTTTGCTTGAGTGTGCAAAACACTCCTTCACAGCATCCGGGAGTCTCGCTGGCCCCACAGCTTTGTGGTCACGCCCTGGTGGCGGAGCCCACCACGTGTTTCCCACAGCTGCAGCTGCCGGTTCCTATAAAAAGGCATCTGGAAGCCGAGAGGCATTGGGCGCCCAGTGCCGATACCCCCGAGATAAGACTGGAGCTGCTCTCCCTCCCACCTCCGAGGATGAAGACCCTCTTCGCCTTTCTGTTCCTGGTGGTCTCCGTCAGCCTGGCTGTCGAGGGTCTCAGTGAGTCTCTGATCCCTTTGGCTTTCTCCAGCCCACCCTCTCTGGCAACCCAAGGCCCTCCGGAAGGGCCAGGCGACTGTCCGAAGGGCTTCCTCCTGGCACGGGCGGCTCAATTCTCAGCCATGGGGGTGGGGTGGGGGAATCGGGGGAGTCACAATGCCCCCCATCTCTCTCTTTCAGGTGCAACCCCTGCGGCCCAGCCCAACAACCAGACAGGTAAGTCTCTCTTTCCTCCCCTTTTCGGCATAACAAAATCTCCCAAAATCTGCCTCCTGCCCCTGAGCGATGCCCTGTGGCCCTAGCCCAGCCCCTTCCTCTGGGGAGAGCCTGGGGCGCCTCCTGCCCCACTGCGATGTCTTTGGGCCGGACCCGGGTGGAGAGAGGCAGAGGCTGTTAAAGGCAAGGTCCCCCATCCTTCCCAAGGCGCTGCTTGGGGGGATTAGGGAGAGGGCAGGCACCCCTCTCCCCATAAGAGGAGCCATGTAACGGGGCACAGCTGGGGACCCCCAGGACCCCAGGCCAGCTCTGCGGAAGGCTCTGAGCTGAACAGCATCCTTGCTCGGGGCAGGGAAGGTCTGCAGCTGGGAGGGTCCTCCAGACCTGGTGTGGTCAGTCCAATCAACACATGAGGACACGTCGTGTGGAGTCCACAAGGGAGACCTTTCCTGTTGGGTCTGTGGAGACCCTCTGCCCCTTTTTGTAACATAGAAAATAGAAAACCGTAGCACTGGAAGGGACCTTGGAGGTCTTCTAGTCCAGCCCCCCATTCAAGTAGGAGACCCTATACCATTTCAGACAAGTGGTTGTCCAGTCTCTTCTTAAAAGCCTCCACAACTTCTGAAGGCAACTTCTGTTCCCCCGGTTAATTGTTCTCACTGTCAGGAAGTTTCTCCTTAGTTCTAGGTTGCTTCTCTCCTTGATTATCCATCTGTTGCTTCTTGTCCTGCAAATTCAGGTGCTTTGGAGAATAAGCTGACCCCCTCCTCTTCTCTGTGGCAGCCCCTCAAATACTGGAGCACTGCTGTCATGTCCCCCCTACTTTTCTCTAGACTGGCCATACCCAAATCCTGCAGCCGTTCCTCATATATATTTTAGCCTCCAGCCCCCTCATCACCTTCGTTGCTCTTGCGCTGCAAACCTCACCCAGGAGAGTTTCCTGCCCACCCCAGGACGGGGGGGAGGGGGGGGAAGGCAGCTTCTCCACCCAATGTTGTGGCATCCATCACTTCTTCTCTCCTCTGTTTCCTTCCCCAGTGGATCCTTGGCCCACCCGTTGCTGCCTTGCCTTCGTGACACGTCCCATCCCGCTGAAGCTGTTGAAATCTTTTGAATACACCAACGGCAGATGCGGCAAGCCGGGCGTCATGTAAGTTTCCCAGGATGGCTGTTGAGGGATCTGCTGGGCTCAGCTTTGCAAGTCGTTCAGGAGAACCTCTTAGCTTCCTTCTCACCAAATTGCTAACTAAGTATGTCTCAATCTTGGGCGTTTTTAAGAGGGGAGGACTTCAACTCCCAGAATTCCCCAGCCAGCCTGGCCCAAGGTGGAGACACACTGGGCTAAACCATGGTCTTGATTAAGACACTGGTTGATTTATTTTCTATTGCTTGTGTTTGCATTATATTGAATTCCAGTATGACGTGGTCACTCTCGCCAAAGGATCCGGCAATTTCAACTCCTTCTATCACTTCTTCTCTATTAGTAAGAATTAGATCCAGTATGGCTTTACGTCTAGTTCCCTCCCCCACCTTTTGGGTGACAAAAGTTGTCGGCTAGATTGTTTAGGAATCTGTTCGATCTCCCGCTGGCTGCAGAGTTTGTCTCCCAGCTGATATCTGGGTAGTTGAACTCTCCCATTACTACTGTGGTGTGCTTCCTACATACTTTCCCACATACATTTATTAACTGGTTGGCAAAGAGTCCATCTATTTCTTCTGCTTCGTTGGGTGACCTGTAGTATACCCCTATGGTAATATCACTTTTGTTTTCTTTTATATTGACCCATATACATTCCGGAGAGATTTTGTCTTGGGTCATGTGCATTTCTGTAGATATGCAGTGTTCTCTTACATATAGTTACATTACATTACATGCAGACATTTCCTTTGCAGATTCACCACAAAAAGCGACCGAAATGTCTGTGCCGATCCGTCAGCACAATGGGTCCAGGATCGCATCCATGCCCTCACCCCGCCTTGAACGCGCTCCGTGCAAGGAGAGAGCAAGTCTCCCTCGTTGGCAGAGGCCCGTAACCAGTTTTGACCAAAGGAGAAACCATTATTAAAGGGAGTACTGTTTGCTGAAGCATGTGCAGAGTGCCTTCTGTTTATTGCCACCCATTGGAATTAGGCTTGCAAGGGGGAGGGGGGGCGTAATCTGGCTTGATGAAGCCCCAAAAGCCTGAATTTTGTGGAAGTAGCAAAGTCAGCCCACCAGATTGCAAGGGGGAGCATCACAGCAGCCCCTGCCCACCTCATGCCCAAGGTAGAGAGAAGGGGGAAAGAAGGAGGGAGGGGTTGCACCCCCCCATATCTGAAAAGCCCTCCCCAGCTGGGGAGGAGCAAGGAAGCAAAGGGCTGGACTAGACGACCTCTAAGGACCCTTCCGACTTTGTTATTCTATATTCTGGTTTATTTTGGGAAAAGATGTTGCGGCTGGTTGGGGACCAATGCAGAATCGTGGAATCTGCTAGATGACACACACACACCACACACACACATTTTAATTTGAATTTGAGTGGCGTTTCTTGCAGTGGTCTGAGAGATTCGGACATCTGGGCAGATGAAGCTGCCCAGAAGCAGAAGCGTTTTCGTACGCAACGAAATCTCACTTTAAAGTATGATGATTAGTATACATTTAAAGTGACAATAAAGTTATTATTCTATCCTGTTCTTCTACTCTGTTCTCAGCCTCGGCAACCTGAAGCGGTCTGGACTTCAACTCCCAGAATTCCACAGCCAGCAAAGGCTTCTGGGAGTTGAAGTCCGCTCTTTTTCCAGTTTCCCAGGTGGAGAAACACGGGCCCGGGGGCTCCCCTCCCGCCTCTCCACTGGGCGGGGCTCCTTTCCCTTCCGCTCCTCTCCCGGGGTCTCTTTCCAAAGGGGACCCCGGAGGTCACGTGATTACACTTGGGGGGATGTCCTGTGGACAGGTGTGGGGGAGGGGCAACAGGGGTTTCTCTTGGGCTAGTAAGTCGAAGACCCCTCGGCAGAATTTCCGCCTTCTCGCTTGAAGGGGGCCTTGTCGTATGAGAAAGGAGGGGGGGCAACCAGGAAAACTTGCAGTGTCTGCATCCACCCCCACCCCCACCCACCCCCCGCTCGCCTCCAGGCCACCAGTGAAATTCAGCGTGCTGGGCAGGGTTTTAGGGTCTCTTCAGGATTAGAAGGGGCCCTGGGAACCAGGAGATGGGGATTGGGTCGGGGGGCGCTCCAGAAGGCGGATAGCAGACCCTGCCCCCGCCCTTACCCTGGGAGGCACCGAATCGGACTGGCTTCCTGAGGAATTCTGGGAGTTGAAGTCCAGAGTACTGAAGTTGCCTTGCCCCTGACCCACCAGTGGCGCCTTTAGCGGGGCCAGGTTTCCCCCCCGCCGAAGCCGCGCCTGACCTCGCTTGCTCGCGCCGCTTGCTTCGTTTCCACGGAGCTGGATCTCCCCGTGGCGCCCTTTTCACAGGAGGGATCTTGGCGCGGCTGACGTCCCGGCCATCCTGGCAACGCGGGCGGCGCTGCTGCCACCAAGGGAAGGCGGAGACCCCCCACTCCCCGGCAGCTGCCCCGCCCTCCATGCAAGCCCGCTGCCCCGGAGAGCAGCCCCCTCCCGGGCTGGTCTGGGACCCCGAGGGAAAAGCGGGGTCGGGGCAGCTTTGGGCGATGCACGTGGGGAAGAGCCGACGGGGGGAAACTCGAGGGGGATCTGGGCAGCCCCTGGACGAGGACTCGGGCCCGGGAAGGCCAAGGGGGGCGGCCGGGGGCACCCGGAAGGTCTCCTCCCCCGTCTCACCCTCCATAGACCGCCGGACCCCCGCCCGCTTCTCCCCGCCGGCCGCCGGACCGCCCGCTCGCAGCCGACCGCCCGTCCGTCCTGCGAAGGCGGCGCCGGGCGGTGCTCGGCGGGCGCCCGCTTGGAGAAGGAGGCGCCCGAGAAGCGCCGCCCCCTCCGCTCCCAGGCCCTCCCCCCGCCCGGAGGGCTCTGCGGCCGCTTGCGATGGCTGCGGCGGGGCGCCGAGACGCGGGCAGAGCTCCAGCCGCCGCCCCCGGCCCGCTCCGGCCCGGGCGGAGGCAGCCCCGATCCCGCGCCCCCGACACCCCCGCGCCACAGCCCGGGAGGGGGCGGGCCGGGCCGGCGGCGCTGCGCTGAAGGACCGGCCGGCCGGCAGCCGCGGAGCAGGAGGTGAGGGCGGCAGCGCGGGGGAGACGGCCGGGACCCTCCCCGACGGAGACCCCGGTCCGGATCCCGCCCGGGTGGAGACGCCCCCGCGACCCCCCCTCGGCCCCCTCCTCCCTTGCGGCGGCGGAGCCCGCGGGGGGGGGAGCTCTGGCCGGGCGGGGCTGCTGCGGGAAGAAGCCCCCCGCCCTTCCCCGCCTGCCCCGCTTCCCCAACGCCTCGGCCGCCGGTGCTGAACGGACGGTCGCCTCCGCTCCCGGCCACGCGCCCCGGTCCACGACCGCCGACCGGCCCCGGGGCGCCCTCGGGGGTCCGAGACCCGGGTGGGCTGGCGGCTGGGTGGAGCCCCGGGCGCTGCCGCCTTCGGAGGGGTCTTTGCCCCCCCCCGCGCGCCCCCTCCCCACCGGAACGGCCGCCGCCGCCTCCGAAGCCGGCTAAGCGGATCAGCGGATGAGGAGCGCCCGGCCTTGACCCGTCCTTGGCCACGCTGCGGGCGGGGGACTCTCCGCTGCTCTCCTCGGCCCCATTCCCGGGGGGCCCTGCCTTGTCCCAGGGGCGGGGAGGGGTTTGCAGAGCCCCAGAGGGGAGCCCCACGCCTGCCGTCCGCGGGTCTGTGTGTGTGTGTGGGGGGCTTGCTGGCGTCTTGGTGGGGCTTCCCCCACGCACTTTGCTGCGGGTGGTTTTAAAAACGGCAGGCAACGCTGCCCCTTCGGACGGAAGGCTGGTGGAGAGAAAAAGGGACGGGCGGGGGTCGCTCTAGTTTGGAAGTGGCTGCTAGAGAAAATTGGATGGAAATTTTCTGGAAATCTGAATTCAAAACCTGAAGGAAGCTGTGGAAAAGCCGCCACCCCCTCCGTGGGGTTGGAGGGGGGGTGTCCATCCCTGGAGGGTTTCAAGGGAAAAATACAGATCAGCCAGGGGGTCTGGGACAGTCTGAGGATTCTCGCGCAGGGGGTTGGACTAGAAGACCTCCCGGCTCCCTTTGCACCTTGCGATTTCATACTTTAGCTAAAGCTCCTTAAGCGCCTGAAGCCGTGGTAACTGCCAGGTGTGTGTGTGTGTGTGTCTGTGTGTGTGTAGAGGAGGGTTGCCAACCACGAGTGAACTTCCAAGCCTCGTGCATAATTTATCGGGCCTGGCAGCCACGGAACGGATTGTGCAGCGTTGACAGATCTGCCCAAATGCCAACGGCAGGCCGGGCATATGCCAGCTGCAGCATTCCGGCTTCTCCCAGCTTGGGGCATGAAGCGGTCAGCCGGAAGGACTGAGGGTCTGCAGGCCTGCCCTGGCCACAGACCCGGCTCAGGCGGCAGAACCGCCCCCCGTGTCCTTGGGGCTGTCGGCGGTGCCTGGAGGACGGAGGGCCGAGAAAAGGCACGGATGTAGTAGCCCTGAGGCCTTCTGGTCGGTCAGCAGGAGCCCCCCCCCCCGCCCAGCCCCCTCTCCCCAACCCCCCAGCTCTGCTGAGATCAAACCTGATCTGGCAGGAGATCTTGGCTCCTTCAAAGCTTCGGAAAAGGGATCCTTTGCCCTTTTCACTGCCCAAAGGCAGGCAGTCCTCGGCTTATATGAGCACAATGGAGAGACCAACATTTACGTTGCTAAGGGAGAAATTGGATAAGTGGGCTTTGCCCCCATTTGATGATCTTTCTTGCCACGGTTGTTAAGTAAATCCCTGCGGTTGTGAAGTTCGTAACCCGGTTGCTTCCCCGTTGACTCTGCTTGTCAGAAGCTCACAAAAGGGGATCGTGCCCAGGATCAGTGAAAGCAGGGGTCCCCAATCTTGGCCACGTTAAGACCTGCGGACTTCAACTCCCAGAATTCCCCAGCCAGCTTTGCTGGCTGGGGTATTCTGGGAGTTGAAGTCCGCAGGTCTTAACGTGGCCAAGGATGGAGACCCCCTGAGTTAAAGGGGTGCTGGTGGATACCACCGACTGAGAGCAGATCTTGACTCTGTCGCTGCCCAGGGAGGGACCCCCGAATCCCGCTTCACACACCCCCTTCTTCCCTGCACCCGTCCAACTTTATATTTTGCGTGCCTCCTCCTTTGGGCCTCTGCCACTGCGTGTGCACGTGTGTCTGTGTGAAGGTGTTGGCTTCCTTCGTGTGGGGTGTGCAGGCGAGCGTTAAGGGGTGGACAAAGAGTGGGGAGGCCTGGATCATCCTCAGCCAGGGAGATGCTCTGTCAATTCCAAGCAAGCAAAGAGGGACGTTATTGTGGGTCCTTTTGTGGGTCCTTTTGAAAGAATCCTCTCTCTCTCTCTCTCTCTCTCTCTCTCTCTCTCTCTCTCTCTCTCTCTCTCTCTCTCTCTCTATCTATCTATCTATCTATCTATCTATCTATCTATCTATCTATCTATCTATCTATCTATCTATCTATCTCCCTCCCTCCCTCCCTCCCTCCCTCTCTCATACCTGCACCGGGCAAGGCAGGGGAGATGTCAGCCCAGGAGAGCAGGAACCATCTGCTCCCCCCTCCCAGCTGCTGGAGAGGGTTGCAGGAGGGGGGACGGTCCGGTCCTCCAGGGTGGGGATCAGACTGACCGCTGCTGATGGGCAGGAGAGCCTCTCCCTCTGACCCTGGAGTGTCCTTGCCAGCTGACGGTCACTGTAGAGGAAGCGCTGGCAAAAGCTAGCAAAGGAGGGAGGGCCCACCTGCTCTCCACGCCAGCCGGGAAGGCCTCAAGGTGCTTCTTTTGGGGGGGAGGATGCTTTTATTAGTGAGGTGAGGAAAAGACACACAAACACAAAACACACACACCCTCCAGAGGGCCGCAGGTCCCGCAAGCCGATTCTGCCTCTGCATCTTTGTTCACACCTCCCTCCCCTTCAGCTGACATTCAGTTACATAAAGCCAGCATTCTCCCCGAAAATCTAGGTCAGGGAAAATGGTTTCCTTGGTTGCTTCAACCGGCATTCGAGAGATGGAAAAATGGGGGAGGGGGCGAGGGGGGGCGTTGCACACAGGCAAGGCTCAGGAGTCGCAATTTGACTGGGCGTTTCAGGGGGAAGCTGAAGGCAGGACGAGAAGCAACGGATGGGAACTAATCGCAGAGAGAAGCAACCTGGAATTAAGGAGAAATTTCCTGACAGCGAGGACAATTAATCCGTGGAACAGCTTGCCACCAGAAGTTGTAGGTGCCCCATCATGGAAGGCTTTTAAGAAGAGACTGGACAGTCATTGGTCCGGAATGATATAGGGTTTCCTGCCTGAGCAGGGGGTTGGACTAGAAGACCTCCAAGGCCCCTTCCAACTCTGTTATCCGGTTAACTTACCCTAAAGAATTCATATTTTTTCAAACACTTGCAGTGACAGTGAGCCAAAGCTGGACCTCCCTGCGCTAAAGCCACGTTGGGACACTTGTGCCGTTAGGGCCACCTCAAAGGTCACAAAGATGGGCTCGCATTTTCAAACAGTTTTATCAGTCAATCAGAATAGAGCTGGAAGGGACCTTGGAGGTCTTCTAGTCCAACCCCCTACTCAAGCAGGAGACCTATTTCAGACAAGTGGTTGTCCACTCTCTTCCTAAAGGCCTCCAGTGAGGAAGCACCCGCAATTTCTGGTGGCAAGCTGTTCCACTGGTTCATTGTTCTCAAAGTCAGGAAGTTTCTCCTTAATTCCAGGTTGCTTCTCTCCTTGATTAGCTTCCATCCACCGTTTCTTATCCTGCTCTCTGGTGCTTTGGCAAATAAGTTGATCCCCTCTCTCAAATACCGAAACGCTGCTATCCTGTCCCCCCTGGTCCTTCTTTTCTCTAGACTGGCCAAACCCAAGTCCCGCAGCCGTTCTTTGTATGTTTTAGTCTCCAGGCCTTGAATCATCTTAGTTGCTCTTCTCTGAACTTTTTCCAAGGTCTCAACATCTTTTCTGTGATATGGTGACCAAAACTGGATGCAGGTATTCCAGGTGTGGCCTTACTAGGGTTTTATAAAACGGTACTAAGACTTCGCGTGATCTTGATCTCCCCTAGCCGAATAGCACCCATTCATGGCATTGGATGAGAACCAGCCCTGGCAGGTAATCCTGCCTTAAACACGTTTTTTCCCCCTAGGGATGAACCTCACCTCTCCTTGGTCCAGGCCGCAGGGGTAGGCAACCTTGGCTCTTTTATGACTCGTGGACTTCAACTCCCAGAATTCCTGAGCCAGCCAATTCTGGGAGTTGAAGTCCACGAGTCATAAAAGAGCCAAGGTTGCCTACCCCTGGTCCAGGGAGATCAAAAGGCCATCGTTGGCTGGGGAATTCTGGGAGTTGAAGTCCACAACTTAAAGTGGCCAACGACGGATATCCCTGTTTTAGAACATTTCCCTTGACGGACTGAAACGGTGAATCTGTGATCTCCCTTGCAGAAAACCCCCTCCGAGGGTGCTTCCATTCGCGCTTTTGAAACAGGCTGTTGTTTGCAAAGGTGCTGAGGACATTGTGTTGTGTGGCTGAGCAGTGTGTGACTGGCAAGCCATCCAAGGAGGATTTAACCTTCCTCGGAGGCTTTTTAGGACAGATTCCTCGTGCGGTTGCAAAGCTGCACGATTTATTTAACGTTTTGAATTCCGCTGTGCCAGCCCCCAAATCGATACCTGGACTAGCGGAGGAGGCTGGATCAATCCGATTGCTGTAATTGCAGCGGCTTCGATCCGGCTCCTGAATTCAGTCCTTGGAAGGGCTACCAGAGGCTCTGGGGAGAGCAAAGCTCCCTCAACGGGGTTTCCTGGGTGAAAACGTCCTTGTGCCCCACGTTACTTCCTAAGAGGACGGCTTTTAGTAACAGTTTTGCAGAGGGTGAGGTGGTTCTGCATGCTTGGAATTGAAGGAGCAACTCAGCTGCCGATTCAAAAGGCCAGGAGCCTCTTTTCCAGACGTCTTGGCATTGCACAATAATGTTGTGGGTATAAAATCTTCCCTTGCAAGGCAAGGCGTTGGGGATCCCCTCCGCCACCCGCAGCTTATCCATCCTTCAAGCGTCCTACACCCCAGCGTTTCTGAGTGTTCGCCCAGGCATCCCACAGTCTTGGAACAATATTTAAAGCAAAGTTGCAAAATATCAGAGCTGGAAGGTACCCTGAAGGACTTCTAGTCCAACCCCCTGCACAAGCAGGAGACACTGTCCCATTCCAGACAAGTGGCTGTCCAATTTCCTCTTAAAGACTTCCAGTGTTGGAGCACTCACAACTTCTGGAGGCAGGTTGTTCCACTGGTTAATTGTTCTAACTGTCAGGAAGTTTCTCCCTAGTTCCAGGTTGCTTCTCTCCTTGATTAGTTTCCATCGGTTGCTTCTTGTCCTGCCTTCCGGTGCTTTGGAGAATAGCTTGACCCCCCTCTCTTTGGGGCAGCCCCTGAGATATTGGAACACTGCTATTGTGTCTCCCCTCGTCCTCCTTTTCTCTGGATTAGACATACCCAATTCCTGCAATCGTTCTTTATAAGTTTTAGCCTCCAGTCCCTCTTTTTTTGCTCTTCTCTGCACCCTTTCTGGAGCTTTAACACCTTTTTTATATTGTGGAGATCAAAACTGGATGCAGAATTGCAAGTGTGGCCTTGCTAAGGTTTTATAAAGTGGCACTTATTAAATTCTATAAGGGAGCCCCATATGCTTTGCTGACTCCGTCCACCCAATAGGAAGTGGTGGATCCATGTTCCTGTGTTTTGTAACAACAATGCAGGAGATTATTGGCACTTAATTACCAGTTTCATGAAACCAGTTGGAGGCCATTTCTGGTCCCCAGGCAGCCGGTGTTTGGGAAACATCTGCTAAAAAGCCGGTGGGATTTTGCTCAGTTGCAGAAAAACCTAATATATAAAATCACAATCCTTTCCCAAACAACATTCTTTTTTTAAAAAAAAATTGATTTGCAGGTGTGTGAAACTTCTGCAAACTTGCTCACAACCATCAGTATATTTGAGGGGTCAGGAGGAGAAAGGGAGGGGGGACGGAAAGAAGGAGAGAATCATTATTGCTGATGTTTCTCCCCCCCCCCAAAAAAAGAAAAGCATCATGGGAGATCCAGAGCTTGCTGCTTCTGTTCTGGTTCCTTTTGCTGACACAAACGTTTCATTTGCTGTTTGGAAGACAGGTGAAGGGGAGTGATGATGGAACGTAGACCCTCTTGCCAAAATCTGCAGGGTGGGGGGTCCTACCTGGAAGCTGCTCAGCCGCTGCAGCCCCCTTCCAGGACCGGAGAGGGGTGAGGAGATGGGGCTGCTTCCGTTCCCATTTGGGCCCCTGGGGGAGCGACCCAGCACCTGGGAGACCGTTGGGATGGCCTTCAGGAGGAGAGGGGGGCTGGGGTCTCCCCTCCAGGCTGCACATGGTGAAGGAGCTCAAAGGCCGTGTGGACCCTGATGCACGGAGGAAGAAAGACGGGGCCTTCCTCAGCGCAGTCGCGTCCCCACCTCTCCCCAAAGGAGCTGGACTTCAGCTCCCCAGACCCACCAGCCCAAGATGACCTCAACCCAGAGACCCTCCTGAGATCCTCTCTGGAGCTGAGACTGCGGCCCCCAGGCAGGAGGGGGCGCTTAAGATACTGGCGTTTGCTTCTTGATTAGGCTCAAGGCTGAACTGCTGGGTCCCTGGTGCTCTCTGAGCTGGGTGCTTTTCTTGCAGACGTTTCAGGACCCAGCTAGATAACATCATCAGTGCTAGAAGAGGGGGGGGGGTTGGAGAAGGAAGAGGACAGCTGTGGGTATTTGGGGCTCTCTGAACTTGGCGGGTTTTTTGCGGAGGTTTCATTACCCAACTAGGTAACGTCTGCAGTGCTAGAAGGGAGGAGTAGGGTCTCTAGAGAGGAGGAGGAGGATTGTGGGGTCCTTGGTGCTCTCTGAGCTTAGTGATTTTCTTGCAAATAAATAGTAATAATAATAATAACAACAACAATAGTAATAATAAAGTTGGAAGGGACCTTGGAGGTCTTTTTTTTTTTTTTTTTTAAATATATTTTATTAGATTTTATAGGGGTGCAGGGATAACATTAAGGTGCTTAGGAACCACCATGGAGGTGGGTATATTAAACATCCAAAAAAAGAAAGACAATCACAGATATATAACTCAACTCAAGTCTTTTAAGCTTCCCTCTCTAATTCCCTCATTTAATTTTACATATTCAAATTAATAAATTCTATATAAGTTTCAAACGGTCCTATCAAATATCAATTACATTTCAATTCTAAAAAAAATCCAAATCCTGTTTTTAAGCTTTACTAACTTACAATTACTATATTTCAATTAGCCTTAAATAGACATGTTATTAACACTTCGGGTGCCCCTTTTTTTTTTTTTTTTACATAATTATATCTGGTATATTGTTCTTACAACAACATTCCCATATCTTCTTCATTGATACCATTTTTTTCTCTTATCACCCATCCCTCTTATTCTCCTTTAATTTCCAAATAATTCTCTTAAAATAAAAATATCAGGCCAACAAATAAATTTCTATCTAATTTAAATATATATTCTATCAATGCCTCTATATCTATAAAAATCTTTTTAAACCAGTAGATAAAGTTTACTTCTCCAATATATATCATATCTAAAACAGAGTAATATTACAAAGGGTATCCTCTTAAAAATTTCACGTATTCCATTAGTTGTTAAGTCAGTCAAAAAATCAAAGCCTTTTTAATCCCATTAAATAAGACTTTAAAATACATTTTTAAATCTAACTCTAGGCTTCTTTCTATGCCATAGTGGTTTCCATAGTGAGGTTCCTACATAATCAAACCACACTATTAAAAGGTCCATATTCTTTAACGCTTCAAATTGGTCAAAATTCTCTTTCCTTTCTTCTAATAGCCTTTGGATGGTAAAAGCTGTTTTATTCCACGTTATATTTGCCAATTGTTTATCCACCTTTTCTCGATTTTCAATAAGTTGTATCTGAGTGTCAGTCTCTGTTGATGTTGGTATTGATGCTTCAGACATCTCTGTTGAAGTTGTTGTATAGTCATCAGACTTCTCGATAGGTTGTGTTGGAAGTTGAATAAAATTAGTTTGTTTTGTGGTTTCCACAGTTTCTCTCAGTGTAGGGAAAAGGGATTGAAAATAGGAGCTCACATCCTTTGCAGCTTCTAAAATTGTTTCCAATATAAGTTCATAGTCCAGTTGTGTATTAAGTTCCATATCGATAGTAATAAGGCTTTTTAATCTTTAATCTTTAAGAAAGGCTCTGCTTTATAAGAATCAAGCAAGCATTCACCTTCAATTTTCAATAGGCCAGCTGCATCGTTATCTTGTAGTTATGACTCTTTCAGGGTCATAGCCATTCCCAGCCATAAAGAAATATAATTGCAGTACCACTTTTCGACACAAGATGTCCTCAGCAAACCAAAAAAATCCTTTTTTTTTTTTTTTTCTTTCCAAATAATAGATTTTTTATTTTTCGTATTAAAAAAGATGAAGAAAGGGTTCAAAATAATGAATACGTAGTTGTAACAATAATAGTCAAGAATAAAATGTTTTCAGGTCCCCTCAGTATTCCAAAATTTAAATAGTATCGAAATTAACTGGTTTTTATTTATATATTTTTTTTTCCAACGCTGTTTTTCCCCATTGCTCAAACGCTGCTTCCTCACGACAGGGAAATAGTTCAAAGAAAGCTTTTAACAGGAAAGTAGTTAGGGAAAAAAAAAAGGGGGTAGGAAAGGTCTCACCCGGATTCTCCACGGGGGTTCTTTCGCTTAGATGTTCTTCTGGCTTTCAGCTGGTGCGACGAAGTGATCGTCCATTTTGTAGGACGATCTTTTCCTCCGGCGGCCCTAAGGAGAAAGCTCGAACTGGGGAGAGCCGCCGCTCTTCCCCAGTCGAGCAGGAGCCTCCTCTAACGGTGGTCGCCTCTACGGGGCGACTTTCGACCCGATTAAGGGTCTACCGACGGAGGGAAACCAGCCGGTGGGAGAGAGAGATCTCTCCGTGCGACTGCTGGTGTCGCGATCCGGAACCGGAAGCCGGACCTTGGAGGTCTTCTAGTCCAACCCCCTGCTGGAGCAGGAGCCCCTGTGTCATTTCAGACAAACGGCTGTCCAATCTCTTCTTGAAAAGCTCCAGTGTTGGAGCATTCACAACTTCTGGTGGCAAACTGTTCCACTGGTTAATTGTTCTCACTGTCAGGAAATTCCTCCTTAGTTCTAGGTTGCTTCTCTCCTTGGTTAGTTTCCATCTGTTGCTTCTTGTCCTGCCTTCTGGTGCTTTGGAGAATAGCTTGGCTGCCTCTTCTTTGTGGCAGCCCCTGAGATACTGGAACACTGCTATCATGTCCTCCCTCGTCCTTCTCTTTGTTAAACTAGACATACCCAATTCCAGCAACCGTTCCTTGTATGCTTTAGCCTCCACTCCCCTGATCATCTTTGTTGCTCTTCTCTGCACTCCTTCTAGAGTCTCAACATCTTTTTTACATGTTTCATGACCCAGCTAGGTAACATCATCAGTGCTAGAAGGGAGGGTGGTTTGCGGAGAGGAGGAGGAGGAGGAGGAGGAGGAGAAGGGGAGGAGGAGAAAGAAGAGGGGAGCTGTGGGTTCTTGGTACTTTATGAGCTTGGTGGTTTTTTTGCATCTGGCATTGATGAGGTTACTTGAATGAAACACAATGAAATGTCTGCCGGCAAACAACCCAGCTCAGGGAGCATCAAGGACCCCACAGAGTCTCTAGGTTTTTCCTCTATGGGGTCTGAAGCCCCCCCTAAAAGGAGGGGGAGGGAGACTTATGCAACCCACCCCCTTCCTGACTCAACCAGCTGGTGGTTTTGCAATCGGCAGCTTCTTCCTTCCAATCCGCCAGAGTGGTACCCAAGCCTGCCCTGGTCTCCATGGTTACCAGCATCCTCCCCCCCTCTTCCTCTTCCCCCCCCCGTTTTCTTTTAATGACGGTCTCCTGCTGTTCAGGAAGGTTCATTCTATTCTCCGCTGGGTTCAGAAGGTGCCCCAGACGGGAGACGGGCTGGGCAGAGGCCGAGGCGACGGGCAGCCATGTTGCCAGCTCTGAGTTCTCTCCCGTGGCAGCTCCCACGAAATCTCGCCCAGCCTGGCACCTCTTGGATGGATGGAAGGTTAGACGGGCGGCTGGCTTGGAAAGGGTGCAGGGGTGCAGGGGGGAGCAGATAAACAGCCACAACATGTCCAGAGGTGGTCTGGCCCCAAAGGCAGATGTTCAGATGCAACACAGGACGAGTACGAATTTCAAGGCCTACCTGTACAGATAGTGCTGGAGTCACAGCCACTTGCTTAGTGGCTGTTCAAAGTTATGACCAACCTCTCCAGCGCTACTTACAACCTGATTTGAAGTCAACCCTCACCACCAATTGCTGGGAGGTGGGAAGATAGGTCCTAGGGTACTCTCTGTGGCTGTCTGTGTTTCAAGAGGTCTAGCAACCTGCTTACCTCTTTCATGGACATTCTCTGGAACACAAGTTTTAAATGCTTCCCTCTCTCGCGGTCTCTCGCACACACACACCGTGCCCCGCTGCCTGGGTTGGAGACCGGAAGAAGCAAGGAGGGGCCCCCACTTGTTGTGGGGCATGGATCCAAAGGACTACAGTTCCCATCTGCTTTGGTGAGCCTCAACAGGGCTTGGCCAATCCCAGTCTGAGCCTCTCTGCACCCATCCTGCTGCTTTTTCAAGGCCTCGTCCTGGTCACGTGGAAACTGGCTCTCGTTGTGGTGTTTTTGCCAACACTGCATCCGTTGCGATCTGCCACAACGACAAACCAGCGGCCTCTTTCACACATGTAAATACAGGACGCAAAGCAGCAGTGGGTGCGTAACAGCCAAACCACTAGGAGTCACTCCCATCTGTCCCTCGGATGGAGGAGCCTGGGGGGAAAGCAGCACACTGGGAATTAAAGAAGGGGGGGTCACGGTTTTGCCCCATTGGGGTCTCCCATGATGTAGCTCAGGGGTCTTCAAACTTGGCCCTTTTATGACTTGTGGACTTCAACTCCCAGAATTCCTTAGCCAGATCTTCCGTGGGTTGAAACCCCCTGCAGGGAACTGAACACGTGGACCTTTTAGTGAAACGTTACTACCACTTTACAAGGCCTTGGTAAGACACCACAACCACACCTGGAACAGGACATACAGTTCTGGTCACCACAATATAAAAAAGATATTGAGACTCTAGAAAGAGAGCAGAGAAGAGCAACTAAGATGATTAAAACTGGATCGTTTACGTGATGAACCACTTTAGGACCATCATCAGGTTCCATTACGGTCACATGGTACTTGCATACATTATGTCTCGCTTTTAGGAGCTCTCCAAGTTGGAGAAGGAGCAAACAAGAAGTTCTACCAGGGTGGGCTCTGCAGCCCACCTCCCCATCTCTCTGCTTGGAAAGTTTAAGGCAGGGGAGTCCAACCTTGGCAACTTCCAGACTTGTGGACTTCAACTCACAAAATTCCCAGCTGGAATTCTTGAAGAACAATAGAACAGAACAGAACAGAGTAGAATATAGAGTAGAGTAGAGTAGAGTAGAGTAGAGTAGAGTAGAGTAGAGTAGAGTAGAGTAGAGTAGAATATAGAGTAGAGTAGAGTAGAGTAGAGTAGAGTAGAGTAGAGTAGAGTAGAGTAGAGTAGAGTAGAGTAGAGTAGAGTAGAGTAGAATATAGAGTAGAGTAGAGTAGAGTAGAGTAGAGTAGAGTAGAGTAGAGTAGAACAGAACAGAATAGAAAATATGGAATGGAATGGAATAGAATATAGAATACAATAAGAAGAGAAGAGAAGAGAAATAGGAATAGAATAGAATAGAATAGAATAGAATAGAATAGAATAGAATAGAATAGAATAGAATAGAATAGAATAGAATAGAATGGAATGGAATGGAATGGAATGGAATGGAATGGAATGGAATGGAATGGAATGGAATGGAATGGAAGAATGGAATAGAATAGAATAGAATAGAATAGAATAGAATAGAATAGAATAGAATAGAATAGAATAGAATAGAATAGAATAGAATAGAATAGAATAGAATATGGAATGGAATAGAATAGAATAGAATGGAATGGAATGGAATGGAATGGAATAATAACTTTATTGTCACTTTGAATGTACACTAATCGGCATACATTAAAATTCCCCAGCCAGCCAAGGCCTTCACGAAGCAACATTTTTGCAAGCCAAGCCCCTTCCCTCACTGCGAAGACCTTAACCCCAAACCACTCATCAGGAGGTCCTTTGTACCCAACGAAGGTCAGATGGCCCTGTTAGCTGGGTGATGGGTTTGAGTGTCATTATCCAAAGAAAAACCTTGTTATCCTGTCTTGGATCGTTCACTCAGGCTTGGCAAGTCCTGGCTTAACCTCTCTGGAGTTTTCCCTCCTTGGCCCGACTGCAGTGGGGAATCGGGAGGGACTTGAGGGCTCCCTGAGTTCTGTTCTGTGCAAAGAGGATTTTTCTGACCTCTCTTGGTGAATGCAGGAGGCCGAGTCTCCCTTCGCTTTGCTGGCGCTCCATCCTGCAGGCCCCAGTTAGGTTAATGGCCTGCTAATTAAATCAGGAGGCTTCCAGAATGGCTGGAGGCAGCCCTGGGGGCTTGGGCAGCCGGCCAAAGGCAGCTCCTGCCAGCTGCCCTCTGAATGCCCCTCAATGCTCCACAGGCAGCCTCTCCTGGACGAGGCTTCTTCCAGTGGCAAGGAGTGTGTGTGGGGGGGGGGGGCAAGGTCAGAAGTCCCCCAGCCCAGAAGCAAAGCAGCAAAATGAGCAACTAAGAGGATCCAAGGCCTGGAGACTAAAACATACGAAGAACGGCTGCTGGATTTGGGTTTGGCTAGTCTAAAGAAAAGAAGAAATAGGGGGAGACATGATAGCAGCCTTCCAGTACTTGAGGGGCTGCCACAAGGAAGAGGGGGTCACGTTATTCTCCAAAGCACCAGAGGGAGGGACGAGAAACAACTGATGGAAACTGATCAAAGAGAGAAGCAACCTGGAATGAAGGAGAAACTTCCTGACAGTGTGGACAATTAACCAGTGGAACAGCTTGCCCCCAGAAATCATGGGTGCTCCATCACTGGAGATTTTTAAGGCTAGACAGTCACTTGTCTGAGATGGTATATAGATTCTCCTGCTTGAGCAGTGGGTTGGACTAGAGGACCTCCAAGGTCCCTTCCAGCTCTGTTCTATTCTAAAAGAAGAAGGTTGCATGTCTTCTGGAGGCTCTCATCCCTCCAGGCGATGATTGTCCCAAAGGAGTTTTTATTTTAAAGGCGGCTGGACTTGCTGATTTCTCCTTAAGACCTTTCGCTTCTCATCCAGGAAGCTTCTTCAGTTCAGACTAGTCCACTTCAGATTATATGGCCTTATTTAATGGCTGAGATGTTAGTTTTCTAGATTAGGGGTGAAATTGGGAACTGACTGTAGACAGTCACTTGTCTGAAATGGTATAGGTTCTCCTGCTTGAGCAGGGGGCTGGACTAGAAGATCTCCAAGGTCCCTTCATGTTCCGGTCCAAGCAAGATATCTGCTTTAATCTTGCCTTTCTCAGAAAGTTAAACGCCAAAGAAATGGATAATATTAGACCATTTATTCGTCAGGAATCTCAAACAATAACTTACAGTCAAGCAGAGTTCTTCTGATGAACATATCATGACCTTCTCCATTCTTTTGGGTGAAAAATGAATTGTCTGTTCTCACAAAGGCTTCTTTTACAACCTGGCACCTAAGGATATCCTGTGATGAACTTAGTGGCTCCTCCCTCTGACTTGATAGATATAGGATTCACTGAACAGTTGAAACTACATTACCCATAAGCCATCTCTTAAGGAGACAGCGTTAACCCTATAAATGCTAAACATTCTAACATACAATTCTTAACTAATATATATGCTCTGGCCAGGGTTATACTGGTCCAGCACACTTCCAGTTGTTCTATTCTATTCTATTCTATTCTATTCTACTCTACTCTACTCTACTCTACTCTACTCTACTCTACTCTACTCTACTCTACTCTACTCTACTCTACTCTACTCTACTCTACTCTACTCTATTCTATATTCTATATTCTATTTCTTATTTTCTTTTCTATTCAATTCTATTTCTATTCTATTCTATTCTATTCTAATTTCTGGGTGAGCCTCAATCCACTGGCGAAGGCGTTCTGGATACAGGTTGTCTTAAACGAAAGCCACCTTCCCTTCCGTGATTTAAGTAGGTCCAGGAGTGGATTTAAGGGAAAGATCCGGAGATCCATCCTGCTCTGCGGACCAATTCTAGGGCTGCAGATGTCCTTGGGGGGGGTTAAACTCTGTGCTGATGACTCCCCCTTTGATGGCCCAGCCTAGATGGATGCCCACCTGTGTCACCAGGTGCATTGTGACAGTAGGTGTGCCCCCCCCAGAAAGAGAGACACACACCACACACACCCTGCCTGAAACAGTGTAGTGAAACTTAGCCTTGGAGTCTGCTGGACACAGAAAGCGTCAGTTGCAAAGGGTCAAGAAGTAGGTGGCTGAGCAGGGGAGGGGGTCTCCAGGCCTTTCATCATCTTGGTTGCTCTTCTCTTAATTTTTTCCAAACTCTCAACATCTTTGTTGTGATGTGTTGACCAAAACTGGTTGCTGTATTCCAGGTGTGGCCTGACTAAGCCTTTATAAAGCGGGATTAAGACCTCACGTGATTTTGGTTCTGTGCCTCTATTTATACAAGCCAAGATTGTATTAGCTTTTTTGGATGCTGCCGCACACGGCTGGCTCACAGTCAGGTGATCGTCCACCAGGACTCCAAGGTCCCTCTCACAGTGGCTGTTTTTGAGCCAGGTCTCACCCAGTCTGTACTTGGGGGTCGTTGGTGCTGTCTGAACTGGGTTGTTTTCTTGCAGACATTTCATTACCCAACATCATCAGGGTTTTGTTTATGTTTACCAACACTGATGGTGTTACCTAGCCGGGTCATGAAAGGTCTGCAAGAAAACAACCCAGCTCAGAGACCACCAGGGACCCCTCATTTCAACCCTGAGCTACAAAGATTCTCCTTTACTGGGAGTCTCTCTCTTTCTGCCAGGAACTGCCCTAACGGCGGCATCAGTAGCCTCTCTGCCAGGGGTGCCTCCTTTGGGACGCACTGCCCTTCATGAACAGCTGCCTGACCCCTTCCTTCCATGCCCTCCCAGGTGTCACCATGTTGACCAGCATTGCTGACGGGTTTCTCTGCTGCCTGCTGGGCAAGGCGCCCAACGTCGTGGGGCCCCTGGAGCCGGTCGAGTCCAGCAACGGCTACAGTTTCGTGGAGGTGAAGCCCGGGCGGGTTCTGCGGGTGAAGCACGTCGCCCCCTCCCACCCCCCCGGCACAGAGGAGGAGGAGGAGGAAGAGGAGCCCCAGAAGACGGGCGCCGTGCACTGCAAACGCCGGATCGCCGTGTACCGCAACGGGCAGATGGTCATCGAGAACCTGGGTGAGGCAGGGCAGCAGCCGGACGCCCCGCAAGGCCAGAACGGCGCTGAGGCCCAGAGCATGGTGGAGGCAGAGGTCTCGGATGCAAATCCAGCCACGATGCCCCCAGCCAGCGGGGGCACGGCGCTCAAACGCCGCCGGCAGAAGCCCAAAAGAGTGGTCCACATTGACTGCACCAAGTACATCAGCAGCTGCAAGGGGACCCACCGGGACGTGATGCTGTTCTTCATCCACGGGGTGGGCGGCTCTTCGGACATCTGGAAGGAGCAGGTGGACTTCTTCACCCAGCTGGGCTACGAGGTGGTGGCCCCTGACCTGGCCGGGCACGGGGCCAGCTCTGCCCCCCAGATCGCAGCCGCCTACACCTTCTACGCCCTGGCGGAAGATGTGCGCAGCCTGTTCAAGCGATACGCCAAGAAAAGAAACATCCTGGTTGGACACTCGTACGGGTAAGAGGGGAAGGGGAGGGGGGTCTCTCCTGGTGATTTCCTAGAGGCGGGCCATCCTTAACTTACGACCACAACCGGGACCACAGTTTACATCACTAAGCAAGATGATGTAGTGCGTAACCTCTGATTTTACAATGATTTTTTTTTGCTGTGGTTGTTAAGCGAGTCACTTCGTTTGCTAAGTGAATCACGTGGTCGTTAAGTGAATCCAGCTTCCCTCACTGACTTTGCTTGTCGGAGGCTGGCTGGGGAGGTCGCCATTGGAGATCCTGTGAACCCAGGACGCTGCGACCCTCATATAAATGGATGCCGGTTGACAAGCGCCCAAATTTTGATCAGATGCTTCTGAGCGTGGAGGGTCTCTCGGCTTCCCCGGGAGGGGCAGAGAGGCCCCCTTTGCGGTGTCTGATCACCCTGCTTGTCCTCCCTCGTAGGGTCTCCTTCTGCACCTTCCTGGCCCACGAATACCCGGATCTGGTCCACAAGGTGGTCATGATCAACGGAGGAGGACCCACCGCCCTGGAGCCCAGCCTCTGCTCCATCTTCAACATGCCCCCCTGCCTGCTGCGCTGCCTCTCGCCCTGCCTGGCCTGGAGCTTCCTCAAGTGAGCCTCCTGGGGGGGGAGATGGGAGGGGGGAGAGAGGGAGGGGGTGGACCTCCCCTGCCACAACTGGGCAGCCCACAGGCCACGCGTGGCTCTCCTGAAGGCGACTGGGGCTCCTGTTCCCGGGCACCCTCCCGCCCTGCCTGGCTTGGAGCTTTCTCAAGTGAGGAAGTGGGAGGGGCGGGGGGTCAGGCCTCCCCATGGGTCACGCGTGGCTCCCCTGAAGATGGTGGCTGCTTTTTTCCTCCGGACCCCCAGGCCCTACCCATCTATTTAGGGGCTCAGATTTAACCCCCCCCAACAGCCCTCCCTCTCCTCCCGGGCAGGCTGGGGTACTTCTTTGCCTTGGCACAGCCGCAAATTGCAGGGTCTCCGCCCCACCCGCCCACCGTGCTGACCCGGTGCCCTTTGCCCTGGCAGAGCCGGCTTCGCCCACCAGGGCGCCAAGGAGAAGCAGCTGCTGAAGGAGGGCAACGCCTTCAACGTCTCCTCCTTCGTCCTGCGGGCCATGATGAGCGGGCAGTACTGGCCGGAGGGGGACGAGGTCTACCATGCCGAGCTGACCGTGCCCGCGCTGCTGGTGCACGGCATGCACGACAAGTTTGTGCCCGTGGAGGAGGACCAGCGCATGGCGGAGGTAGAGCCCCCCTCCCCTGCCTCCCCCCCCCCGGAGCCCTGGCTGGCTTCCCTTCCAGTAAAACCACAAGGCTTATAAATGGGGGGGGCATCCCCTTTGCTGCCCTTGGAGGATGCATGTGGGGGGAGCGAGGGGGGCTTTCAGGCAGATGTGCCCAGATGCAGCAAGGCTGGCTTGAGGAAAATCAGGGAGGGACCCACGAGGGAGGGGCTTGCAAGCAAGCCGGAGATGCTGGTCACCTGATTGCACCCAGGTTTGCCAAGATGGGGGGGGAGGGGGCCAGGAGGGGGATTGAGCGCCATGCTGGACTTGGTGAAGGCAAAGTTTGTCCAGTCTGCACAATTTCTGTGGGAAGCACAACAACCCTCCCCAATCTGCCCCCCTCCTTAAAATTTGATTTAAGTCGAGGTCTCACGGGTGGGGGGACTGCCAAATGGCCCATGCCAGCCTCGGGAGGGGGTCCCAGCTGCTGATATTTGGAGGGGGGGCTGTTCCAGGCAAGACCAGTAGTGCTTGGAGTTTGCACAAAGGCAGAAGTGAAACACACCCACAGATATACAAACAGACCACACAGATATTGTCCACTTAAAGTGAGAATGCAGGGTGCAAAGGGCACCCCAAGAGCAGCCCCATACACAGCTGGAGTGCTCCTGAAGCCCCCCCCAGGGGCCATCTCTGACCCCCCCTCCCTCTTTGCCCTCAGATCCTGCTGCTGGCCTTCCTGAAGGTGATAGATGAGGGCAGCCATATGGTCATGCTGGAGTGTCCGGAGACGGTCAACACCCTCCTGCACGAGTTCCTGCTCTGGGAGCCCGAGCCCCTCCCCTCCGAAGAGGGCCCCCCGGTGGGGAAGAAGTAGTCGGCAGATGGGGTCTGTCCTGAGGGTCCAGGGGCCACGCTCCGGTGGCTGCCCCAAGGAGAGCCGCTTCCGGCGGACGGCGAGAGTTGTCACGGATGGGGGAGAGGGCGCTTTGTCTCCCTGCTTGGGGGGCCCGGTGGGGGCCCGAGGCCGGAATGCGGGGAACCCTCCAAGCAAACAATGGCGGCAGACAGAGGATCGGCCAGCAGTGGACAGCACCCCACCCCTTCGACCACCTCTGCATTTAAGCCCTCCCCCCAAATAACCTCAGGCAGGAAAGAGAGGCAGACGTGCGTGGCTGCTGTGCTTCTTGGAACAGGATGCTGGGCCTGGGAGTCTCTGCGAAGGGGCGCTGGGGCTGCCTTCCTGATGCCTCGGCTGTGCCAGGGGGTGCCCCCTCCGAGCGGGCATGGAGGCGGAAGGGTGCCCGCGTGGACCGCTGGCCTTTTGACTTTTTCCTGCCCCACCACGGCTGCACGTGGAAGCGGCTGCGGGAATTTGCCGGCTGAATTCTCCCACGCTGCTGGTGGAGAAGGACGTGGGCTTGAGACCCCCCAGCAGCCCAGCCTGGGGGCAGACAGAGGGGCAGGTGGCTCCACCCCCTGCATACTTTTCTTGTCAGAACCTTCACCGGCCTCTGCCCCCTCCCCCGAGAATGCTGGGACTGAATGTGGTTGGAGCGCGCCAGAGGGGGGAAGAGGCTGTTGACCCCCTCCCCAAGTCACTTCTTTCCAACTTAGGAGATGCTGGAGTTCAGTCCAAGATGGGGGTCCAGGCCTCTGCCCCCCCTCCTCCCCGATACACACACACACACTTGTGTCTCCACCACAGTTTGTAAATAAACTTTGCAAAGTTGTATCTACGCCCCCCCTTCCCCAAAAAAGGTATTGCAGGGTAAACTGTGCCAGCTCTCCACTTCAGCGCTTGGGGGAGGGGCTGGCAGCCGGGCACCAGCAAGACAGGATGGCGGCGTTTGGCAGCTCCTTTTCCCATCTCTGCTTCCGAGTCTTTTTCAGCCTGGTCCTCCTTCGGGAAGGGAGTGAGAGAAGGCTGGAAATTTTACACCCTTCCCCCTTCGGCAGAAATACAGGTAGTTCCTCAGCTTAACGACCGCAACCGAGCCCCAAATTTCTTTTTGCTAAAGAAGAGAGTTGCTCGCAGCCCCATTTTACAACTTTTCTTGCCCCGGTCATTAACTGAATCAGTGCAGTTATTAAGTTAGCAATGCGGTTATTAAGCAGATCCGGTTTCCCTCGTTGACTGTGCTTGTCAGAAGGTTGCAGAAGGGAGACCACGTGTCCCCGGGACACGGCAACCGTATTAAGTACCTGCCAGTTGCCAAACATCCAAATTTTGATCACGTGGCCGTGGGTAAACCGCAACGGCCGCGTGAAAAGTGGTCACGTATTCTGTATTCATACGTTCAGTATTCTATTCCGTTCTCCCCTATAAGTCACTCTTCTCATTGTAACTTAAAACGGTCACTAACCAAACCACCTATAAAAGTCCCGATTCAGACCCACACCCTATCAGGGCACCCAGGTTGATGTGGAAGGGGCTGGGGGTCTCAGTGGGGAAATCCCGAGAGTCTTCCTGAAAAGACCCCCGTTTAATTTGGGGACCTCCACGGAGCTGCTGGGGGCCGGTCCGATCCAGGAGGAGAGTTCCTGCCCAGCACCAGGGTCTCCTCGGAGCTGAGCTACCCCCAGGTCCGGCTGAAGGTGGGCACCACTACCCACACCCCCAGTTCCCCCCCTCCCCCCTGGCTGTCCAGCCTCTCCCAAGAGTCCTTCGGCCACCCCCCTTGGCAGCGTTTGCCCCCAGGCTGGGCTCCTTTCACGTTATGCCAAGGATCAGATCTTTTAGGTGGCTTTATGAGATCGGAGCCAGGCCGTTTAGGCGGGCATCGGACCACCCAAAAAACGGAGGCCTCCAGTTGAGGGTCAGCCGAGGGGGGTGCCGGCAAGGGAGCCCACCTTATTTTTACCCCCTAAGCTGAAAAGAATTTAAAGTGCAAAGGAGCATGCGTGCCACCTCTGTGCCAGCCAGTCTGCTTTTGCCCGTTAGCCTCAGGCAGGGCTGAGCTGCTCCCTTTGCACCAATTGCCTCTTTCCCCCCCCCCCAAAAAAAGGATGGGAAAGGCACCCACTTTCTTTCCCCCCCCCAATTCTATTCAAAAGATTAAAATACCAAATCCCCAAAGAAAAACAATTAAGATGTAACAAAACTAGACAAGAACATTAAACAAAAAATTGAATTGAAAAAAACAAAAGACAACCCCCCCCCCATATTATCCCGTCTGGTTGAACACTGACCAACCTGTCGCAACAATCATAAGCTTCCCCCCCCCTTGCAAAACAGATCCAAAATTTATTAAGCTTCTACGTCTATTTGACCTGTCCTACAAAACATATATGAAATAAAAAATAGATGACATTTTAAACAACAGCAAAGTTGTACTTCAAGGTAGTCTGTTGTTGCAATTTACTCGTAGAAAATCTTGGTCAGGTCGATCTCCGCTTCTTCAGCCAGGACATACCAATCTTGCAACCGGTGGGGATCTCCCCGAGGGAGGCAGGCATCACAGAGGTCGTAGTTTAACCCGTCCTTGAAGTGGCTGAGCAAGATGTCCTCCGGTCAATTCAGCTTGCTGGCCAGGGCTCGGAACTCCTGGGCGTCTTCCGCCACCGGTCGCCTGCCCTGTTTCACCGTCTTTATCCGCTCCCGGGCTTTCCGGTCAGCCAAGCCACACCTGAGGGAAGCCATGAATTGATTGAAGTTGAGTAGCTCCGGTGCGTCTGCGTCATGGATGTCTACGACCCAGTCCGCTGCAATGCCATCCAGGGCGGCTTGTACGATGCGGACCCTGGCCCGGTCACTTGGGATGTTGCGGCCGTATTCCTCCATGTAGTTTAGCACCTGGGTCAGGAAGAATCCCAGGCGCCGAGGCTCTCCACGGTACTTTACATCCAGCGGTGGTAACTTCTGGATGGGTCAGTGCCTCCCCTCTCTGTCTGCAGTGGCTGCTCGGCGAGGGGTGGCCGTGGCAGCGGCGACAGCTATGGTTTTGGTTGGAAGGGCCCGGGACTCCTGGTTCAGCTTCCCCTTCGTCGGTCTTCTCGGTGGAGCCCAGGCGAATGGCATGGCCCCTCCATGGTTCCGCTTTCTCTTCCCTCATGGAGTCGAGAGCTATTTTCATCATGCCGATTGCCTGCTCCACAATCGGCTGGAGTACATCGGGCGGTCCTCCTTGTCTTCGCTAAAATGGAGGGACCTCTTCATCTCCTCCTTCCAGCCTGGCTGATGACTGCCCCGTCGTGAGCGTCACCTTCCCAGCCTTCTTCTCCCAGTCCTCCTTCTTTCCGACGCCCATCGACCACCTGGGTTTGTGACGGTGTTCTGCGACCACTTCCTCCTCCGAGGAGCTGGAGTAATTGCAGGGGTCTGCCCGGCGGGAGGCTTTCCCCCCCCCATTGCAGGCTCCTCTCTCTCTATTCCGTTGTCTGACATGATTTGCCAAGTCCCCCCCGTAAGGGTCTTCCTTCCGGGCTGACTGTTTCTGCAGATCCTGTCTAATGTCAGGGCCCACTTCAAAACCTCATCCTAAGGAACCAGAACTTGTGGAAGCAGTTTCTTCCAAAAGGAACTTTTATTAGGAGAAGTTGACAGCAGGCATAGAAGGCAGGATCTGAGGGTTTCCCGCTCAGATCAATAGGTTAAAAGTGTCCCAAGCAAAACCCCACCCCATAGTTCATCCGGTCAGTTCAAATGGGCCAATCCCCAGGTGTTAAGTCCGTTGTGGGAAAGAGCTGATACTCGTAGCAATGTTTGTTGGGTCACATTCCTTTCTCCCCCCCCCCCACCGCAAGCTGACATCAAGGGGGAGACAGTTCAAAGAGGCAGCCCGCAGTGACTTCCCCCTCCCTTCCAGAGTATGGCAGAACCCAGAATAATAGAAGAAATAGTTAGAAAGAGCCCCTTTAATAATACAGGTTCTGACATCCAGCTTCGACTGGCAGCCGGACATGGGAACGGCTCAAACTCACCTCTTAGAGGATATTCATCTGTTTGAAAACATAAGCAGGGACTTTTTTAATGGCTGCCCGTTCAACCTCCCTTCCATGAAAGAAGGCCCCGTTTACGCCGTGGTGTTCTGCCCAAGTCCTAAATAAAGGGTCTCATGTCCTCTTGAATTCACCCATCGGGACCGATTTGCTGAGGGACACCACGTGGTGCCCTCTCCCCCTTGCAGGGCGATCTTCTGTGCCTGGGATCAGGCTGGCTCTGGTCCTTCCCGGGGAGACCCCCACAAGGACGCTGGCTAGGCCGTCTCTGGGGCTGTCCCCTTCCCCACTGCCCACCCAATCGGGCAGCCCCAAGGACCCAACTGGAAGTTGGCCATGAGAGCTGGCAGGATGACCCTGGGCCGGTCCCTCTCTCTCAGCCCAACCCACCTCACAGGGTTGTCGCTGAGGAAAGAGGAGGAAGGTGTGTTGGATGCCATTGGATTCAGCACCTTGTTTGTGGAAGGAAGGAAGGAAAAGAGAAAGCAGAAGGGAGGGAGGGAGGAAAAGAAGGGAAAGAAGGAACAGAGGGAGGAATTTTTGCACCTGAAAAATGGAGCCTGGCTTTGCATTCCTGGCTGAAACAGAAAAAAGGTGGGATCCCCCCCCCGTTCACCCCTCCCAGGAAGCCCTCTCGGGGCTGGAAAAGGCTGTCCACAAATGGGCCCAGGAATCAGGGGGCTGTGTGTGTGGGGAGGGGGTTCTAGGTTTTTCTGGTGGTTGATGGTTTGGTTCCAATTTTGGTGCCCTCTGCACCTCCAGAAAAGTTTGCGAAACCATTTGCAGCCTCGCATGGCGAAGGCCGCCAGCACCTTGGCGTGAAAGGGCTGGAGGGCAGAAAGTTGGGGGGGGCACAGAAGGGCAAGCTGGCTATTTTTTTCCCCGCACCAAACCAAGGCTTGTTTGCAGCCCCCACTTCGGACACGTGGTCAAGCAGCACCGTCCGTTGGAGTTTCAGGGCTCCCAAATTTCCCCCCCAACCCGGCAAAACCCAGCAGGGCCCGGTTTTTCTTCCAAGAGCCTTTTGAGGGGGGGGCAAAGGTTTTCATGAGGCTGGGGGAGACGGCTAGTCCGCAACTCATGACTAGAAAAGACCCTGGGATTTCCGTCATATATCATGACAGTCGTTAAATCGCAAAGCGCCCACGTGACCGACCCAATTTTACGACATTTTTTTGCAGCGGTCACTAAGCAAACACATCAGCCGTAAAGTGAATGTGGCAGTCGTTAAGCGAGCCCATTATCTGCAACAGAGCGCCCGGAGTTGCTTAGAAACAAGACGGACGGTGCATAAATTTAATTAATAAATATATAGCTGGAGACCGTGGAGAAATTTCCTGACAGTTGGAAGAATTAGCCAGTGGAACTCCTTGCCTCCAGGAGCTGTGAATGCTCCAACACTGGAGGTTTTTAAGAAGAGACTGGACAGCCCTTTGTCTGAAATGGTATAGGGTTTCCTGCCTGAGCAAGGGGCTGGACTAGATGACCTCCAAGGTCCCTTCAATCTATTATTATTATTATTATTATTATTAAATTAATTAATGCAGGCCTTGCCCAAGTGCCCAGAATGTTATGCCGGGGGGGGGGGGGGGAGGATGACCGTCACAACTTCAAATTCCCAGTCATAAGTACATTTTGTGTGTGTGGGGGGGTCCATCGGAACCTCTAACGGTCACTAAGTGATCGGTCATAAGTTGAGGACGGTCCTTAAAGGAAGACGAAGGCCCTGGAGTTGCTAATCCTCCTGCTTAATTACACCCCCTCCCCATTTCAAAAAGAGCCGAGTCCCAGAAAAGAATCAAGCGCAGAATCCAGCAGACTTTTTCTCCCCCCCCCCCAAAAAAAACCTCATTTAATGCCCCCAATCCCAGATAAGGGGGAAATGGAAAAATCTTTAAAAACATAATGCAGCCCCAGAATTTTTCTAAAAAGTCTCCACGGGTGGTCATAAAAAGGGGTCTCCAGCCCGGACAGAACCTGAACAAAAGGAGAGAATTGCATCTTTCGTTCCCAGAACAGAAGAACTGATTGAGGCTTCTTAAGCGTACGGGAAGACCCCCGGGGTCCCCCCACGGACGGAGGGCTGGGGGGGGCTGAGCCCACAGCGGCCTCCTCCTTGCGTGGGAAGGACCCGAGCCCCACGGCGGCTCCGTTCCAAGACCCTCCAGAAGGGGGGACCCTCTCCCATGTCGTGACTGGATGCAACTGGGACCCCCACCCAAAATCGCTTCCGAACACGGGTGCAGCTCTTCGTCCCCGCTCAGTGTCAAGAGGAAGAGCAACTCCAGAATCTGGACCCTCGCTTGTGTGAACGAGGGATCAGGTCGACCCCCCGGTGGAGCTCCGCATCCAGAGGGTCTGCTTGGAGGGAAGGGCCCCCGGGACCCCCGGGGTCAAGAGCCAGTTCAGATATCAGCGGGGCGCAGCTGCCTCTCGCCCTCCCCCCGGAAGATCTGCAGAGCTCGGTGCAGGAGGAAGACCCCCAGGCTGCGACGGCGTTTCATGGGCCAGCCGGCCACCAGGCCATAATAGTTCCCCTTCTTCTGATTGGTCAGCATCTTCAGTCCTGGGGGGGGGGAAAGAAACAAGAGAGAAGGGGCTTGCAATCACACAACACACACACAAACACACACACACGCCCTGCTGGGAATCGCCACCTCTGGGAGAATCTCCCAATTCCCACCCTCCCTACACAGGGGGCTGCCCCAAATGCTAATGCCCCGGGGTAGGAAGGTGTTTGGGCAAAGTCCCCCCCCTCCCAAGGGTCTAGGGAGGGCGAACAGTGTTGGGGAAGGCTGGGGGGGGGCGGGGCGGAAGCAGCTGTGGCCAGAAAGAAAATTGATGAAACTCATTCCTGCCTTGGGCAGGGGGCTGGACTAGATACAGGGGTCTCCAACCTTGGCGAGTTTACGACTTGTGGACTTCAACTCCCAGAATTGGGAGACTGGCTGAGGAATTCTGGGAATTGAAGTCCACAAGTCGTAACATTCCCAAGGTTGGAGACCCCTGGACTAGAAGACCTCCAAGGTCCCTTCCAGCCCTAGGAAACTCTATGGAGAGAGAGAGAGAGAGAGAGAGAGAGAGAGAGAGAGAGAGAGAGAGAGAGAGAGAGAGAGAGAGAGAGAGAG
>JALGBA010002329.1:0-74532 GCA_023970755.1 Azemiops feae | reverse complement strand
TGTATTATATCCATTTATATCTATTCACTCCATAATCCCTCCATCTCTATCTAGCCATCCCTCCAATCATTTCTCCCTCCTTCCCTCCCTCCCTCTATCCCTCCAATCCTCCATCTCCATCCGTTCATCATCTATACATCTGTGCACAGCTGTGTGACCAACTTCACAACTGCAGTGATTCAGTTAGCAACGGCGGCAAGGAAGATCGTAACATGGGGCAAACCTCCTTTAACGACCGCTAAATTGGGGGCCGAATTGCAGCCGTTAAGTCGAGGACTACCGGTAGTATAACTTTCAACTAGTGACATAGCTGAGGGTTTTTTTTGTTCCAAATAGGAAAAAAACGAGTTCCGAACAGAAGTTAACCAAATTTATTGTCTCCAAATTGCTTTTTTTTAATCAAAAAGACTCTTGCAGTTTGCTTTGTGTGTGTATAACGGTGTTTGCCAACTTTTAACAACCCCAACTCAACACCCTACTAGACAGTGTTTCTCAACCGTGACAATTTTTAAGACACGTGGACTTCAACTCCCAGAATCCCCCAGCCTCCATGCTTTAAGATGGGTGGACTTCAACTCCCAGAATTCCCCAGCCAGCATGCTTTAAGATGGGTGGACTTCAACTCCCAGAATTCCCCAGCTAGCATACATTAAGATGTGTGGACTTCAACCCCCAATTCCCCAGCTAGCATGCGTTAAGGGTTTCCAGCCTGAGCAGGGGGTTGGACTAGAAGACCTCTAAGGTCCCTTCCAACTCTATTACGGTTATTGTGTAGACTTCAACTCCCAGAATTTGATGCTGGCTGGGGAATTCTGGGAGTTGAAGTCCACCTGTCTTAAAGTTGCAAAGGTCGAGGAACGCAGTTTCCACAGCACTGTAAGTAACGAACACTTACAAAATCCAGCTATTATTCATATAGGCAGATTGATTAATTAGATTAATTGATTAATACTTTTTTTTTCATCAACGCAGCAACGGATAGAATACTGCCAGGCCCTGAACCAGGGATTTCCCCACTCCGTTGTGAATTCTGTACATTTATACATGCCTGGCACGAAGGACTTATCTTGGAATCTAAGAGCTGGAAGGGAGCCAGGGGTCATCTAGTCCAACCCCTGCCCTGGTTGCAGGACCCTGCCGCTGTTTCTCTCCCCGATGCTTGGCGAAGCTTTGAAATCTGCCGAGGGCCATCAGCTCGAAGCCGTGTTTCTCAACCGTTGCACCTTCTAAGACGGGTGGACTTCGACTCCCAGAATTCCATGCTGGCTGGGGAATTCTGGGAGTTGAAGTCCACACAGCTTCAAAGGGTTATGGTTGAGAAGCGCTTGAGTTCCCCAACCTTTCTGGATTGGCCCGGAGGGGGTAGCGGGCAGGCATGCAAGTGAGACCGAGAGCACCCGTGACATTCGCACCAGATCCCCAGCGCTCGTACGAATCAGTCCCCGTGACGCTTCCTCAAGTGGGGTCCCCGAGTGCCCACGGGCGCTCAAGCAAGCGGGGCCCCGAGTGCCCACATTTGCGCCGCAGCCTGCAGGTTGGAGACCCCTGCATCAAAGAGACAAATCGATAGAGAAGTGGACTGTCTAGCATTCCCAGTCTCGATGGCCGTTTGCAACCAGGTGGACCCTCAGTGGCAATAGCGGGGGGACCCGGGAACTCGGAACCAGAGCAGTGATAAACTCAGGAGAAGCCCTGTCGCTAAACGAATTGTTGTAAGCCGAGGACCAGCTCTAGACTAGAACTTTTGGCAAGTCCTCCCCAGCAGTCCTTGACTTACAAAAATTCACTGAGCGACTGTTCCAAGTTACGACCGCACTGAAAAAAGGGACTGACGACCGTTTTTCACACGACCGTCACAGCATCCCGCGGTCACATGATCAAAATTCAGATACTTGGCAACCGACTCGTATTTACGACGGTCGCAGCGTCCCGGGGTCACATGGTCAAAGTTCAGATGCTCAGCAATCGACTCGTATTTATGACGGACGCAGCGTCCCAGGGTCACGTAATCAAAATTCAGACGCTCGGCAACCGACTCGTATTTATGACGGTCGCAGCGTCCCGGGGTCACATGATCAAAATTCGGATGCTCAGCAATCAACTCGTATTTACGACGGTCGCAGCGTCCTGGGGTCACGTAATCAAAATTCAGACGCTCGGCAACGGACTCGTATTTACGACGGTCGCAGTGTCTCGGGGTCACGGGATCAAAATTCAGACGCTGGGCAACCAACTCATATTTACGACCGTCGCAGCGTCCCGGGGTCATGTGATCAAAATTCAGATGCTTGGCAACTGACTCGTATTCATGACAGTTGCTCACATGACCGTGGGAATCCGAATTCGTTTAACCATCGTTGTTACTAACTTGAGAATTGCAGTGAGTCACTGCACGAAAGGTCGCAAAATGGGGCAACGTTCACTTAATGTTTCACTTAATAACCGAAATTGGGGTCGAGGACGACCGTGTATTTGTGAGATTTGATGCTTCTCCCACTTGTCAAAGCAAGCTGGAAACTGTCGCAAAACCCCCACAAAGCTAATTGTTCAAAGCGGGAAAGTTACAAATTCTTGACATACTCTTCCAATCCAATGTAATATATACAGGTAGTCCTTGACTTACGACTCACAACATGTGCCTACGTGACCATCGCAACACCTTCAGCGATCACAATTTGGGCACCGGGCAACCGGCTTGCATTTAAGGAAAGACTGCAGCCCCTGCGGTCACGCGATACCAAGTTGTGTGAATTTGGGGCAAAAAATATCTGGATTCACTGAACGACTACGCCGATTGGCTTAATGACTTGACTCGCTTCATGACGGCAGTGATTTGCTGAAGGACCGCCGTAAAAATGGTTGTAAAATCGGGTCTGACTCAACTTCCCGCTTATGATGGAAATTGGGGTCTCAATTTGAGCTTGTAAATCGTACGTCGTAAATCGAGGAGTGCCTTTACCGACTGTTTGTTTCTCGGGGAGAACCCTAAAACCTCAGGACGCTTTGCATCTTCTCCATGCCATCTATTTGAGGGTGGAAAAAAAAATAGACGGGCTTGTTTGTTAGAAAACACACACATACACAATGAGACAAACACACCCAACACAAGAGCCGAGCCAGCGGGTGATTTTTTTTTTTGAATCCCCATTTATTAGCTTTAATCTAGGTCGTAAAAAGGGTGCAGAACAAGTAACAAGCACTGGCCTATCCGAGCATCAAGAGTCACAGGTACGTTTGAGGATATTCCCAGCAGCCCTTGGGGCTCAAAAGGGAGTCCCGGTTCAAATGGCAGACTGCCGCTTCTCCTGAAACGGTTGCCGATTCCAAGTCCGAAATCGGGTGTGCAAGGCAGGACACCCCGTTTCTGGAGGAGAGGGGGGCAGAGGTGCCGGGAGACGGGGTCCTCTTCATAATTTCCCAACCTCCCCTCTCTCCACCAGATTTGCATGGAAATCATGGTTAGGCGCTCAAGCCAGGATGGCGGCATCAAGGATAACAGGGCAGCCAGCCTCGTTCTGGACGAGAGAACGAGGCTGTTTCTGAAGACTGACGAGAGATCAAGTTCCTCTTTCTACCGAAGTCCCCTCCCTCATTAAGGGGGTGGTCCCAATTGAGGCAGTGGAGTCCGAACTCCTTCAATTGGAAGGATGCGGCTACCTTCAATCCACAGCCACGTTTCTGATGTCACGCATCTGCCACGTAGTGCATGGGCCATCCTCGGGAGATACGGGCGCCGTGCACCCTGGATGTGACGCCAGGCGGGCTTGAGGAAAGAAAGCCGAGGAACGGGCATGCAAGAGGATCCGCGAGAACCAGGGTAACAGGCTCGCGAGAATGCTAAGTAACCTCACACCCTTATTTTCAGAGCAGGGGGCTTCCAGGGCACTGAGCTGGAACTCAGTTCCTGGGGAAACATAACCAGTTCCAGAAACCTAGTTATGACTCCAGACGCAGCGACGCCTCCGAGTTTCTCCGGCTTGCACAATCCTGGCACGAGCCGAGGCTTCCTCACCAGGACGAGGAATTCGGGGAACAAAATACGAAGCATCCCCCCCCCGAATCAAGCAGGAGCATGAACGTCTTCCGAACGCTGCCGTAACCCTATCCTCTGACAATGTGGGGTGGGGAGGAGCGATCCCCCTCGTTCTTGTATCCCGACATTCGGCTCGCCTCGCCATCTCGAGCGCCTTGAGGGCGCTGCCGGCTGCCCCTATTCTCGAATGAGCGGACAAAATCCGTCCTCAGGCCCGAGGTCGGCGCGGCGAGGTGCACGCACAGGGGTAAACCAGGATCGTTCGCCGCAATGTCCTCGGAGGTCTCCGGACGTGCGACCGGCATCTGTCACACAGTCCTTGGAGGTCTCCGGGCGTGCGACCAGCTTGCAGGAAGACACGGGGGGCGCTGCCTCTCCCACCATAGTGATGTGGCGCCAACCATCGACGAGCCGAGCCCCGGGAACCTTCTGGGATGAGAGCGGCGTCACAAGGGATAAATAGAACTTTATTTAAATAAACATATCTCAACATCTTTGTACAAATTACAAGTCCCCAGGTCCAGAATCCTAGGCGCCAAAGTTGGCCGAAGGGCCTTTCAGCAGGTCCACCAGGATGTCCAAAAGCTGGCTGTGTTGGTGGTGGAGATCCCCGGGAATGGCCGCCATCTCGTAACAGAGGCAGGTCTCCACCATCCGGGAGAGTGCCACCCGGAAGTCGCGGAGGAGCCGTATGGTGTACGAGTCGCCTTCCAGCACCAGCAGGTCACTGTCGACCAAGGAAATGGTGGCGCGCCAGCCGTCGTCTTGGGAAGAAAGAACAAAGAGAGGTGAAGCGGCGGTTCTTGAGGAGAATTCCTATATATTAATTTATTTTTTGTTAAAAAATGTATCATACAGGGAGTCCTCGACTTACGACAGTTCCTTTAGCGACCGTTCGAACTTAGAATGGTACTGGAAAAAGGGGTTTAGGGCCATTTTTCACACTTACAACTGATGCAGTGTCCCCAGGATCATGCGATCAAACTTCAGATGCTTGGCAACCGACTCGTATTTATGACGGTCACAGTGTCCCGGATCAAAATTCAGACGCTTGGCAACCGACTCGTATTTATGACGGTCGCAGTGTCCCGGATCAAAATTCAGACACTTGTTGCCGACTCGTATTTACGGTTGCCTGCAAAGCCTGAATTCACCACGTCTAATGGAATGTACAGGTAGTCCTTGACGTACACCACAGCCCAAAATTCCTGTTGCTAATTCGAGACATTTGTTAAGCGAGTTTTGCCCCATTTTACGACCTTTGTTGCCAGTTATTAAGCACATCCCTGCGGTGAAGTGAGTCAAATGGTTGTTAAAATGAATCTGGCTTCCCTGTTGAAAGTCCCAAAAGGGGATCACGTGAACCCGGGGCACTGCGACCGTCGTAAATGTTAGCCACTTGCCAAGCGTCTAAATTTTGATCTCGTGACCAACGGTCGTTGAGGGTGAAAAACGGGCACAAGTCCCGTTTGTAACTTCAGTCAGTAAACAAACTGTTGTAAGTGGAGGAGTACCTGTAGGTAGGAAAGAGCGAGGAAGCTCAACGAGAGGGAGTGATCAAAACATTCTTTAGGGGACAGAGAGGGGAGAAAGGCAACTGTCGGGGGGGGGTGAGGCCAGGGGTTCCCAACATATTGGCCACTGGGCCGTGTGAAAGGCTCGCCGACGCGGACCTATGCTCGGGCACGCACAGCCCCTTGCCAAAGAGTTGCCGTGAGTGTGGCGGGCGTTTATGGCCCCATTTTCACGAGCATCGTCGTGAGTGTGGCGGGTGTTTGTGGCCCCATTTTTCTGAGTGTCGCTGCAAGCGTTCACGGCCTCGCTCACATGAGCAATGGGTGTTCGTGCACGTGTGAGCACATGTGTTCAACCCCCCTCTCCACAAAACAATCCTTTCTTAAGCCCCGTCCCCCGCATGCATTGGGCCACAAAGGTTGGGACGCTCTGTTCTAGGCAACAGCGCGGGAAATGAGCCGAGAGACAGGGATCCGATTCCTCACCCCGCACGTAGACATCCGTATCGGTCATCAGCAGCACCGCCAGCGGATGTACCTGCGAGGAGTCGCGCACGAAGACGCCCCCGTTGGACTTGACCGCCATGAAGTAGGTCAGCCAACGGCTGTACAGCTTGGAGGACTCCCTGCGGAGGAGAAAGCGAGGGATATCGCATGCGCCGGCTCGTGGCCGTTCGGCGAACTGATTGGCGCCCCGGGAGGGATCGGCTCCTACCTGTTGATGGTGGATTTGTGCAAAAGGACGGTCCCCGCTTTGGTTCGGTACGTATAGCTGTTCGGTTTGAACTTGCCCTGTCTGGTCACCTTCCCTTGCCGGACCTGCGAGAAAAAAAGGACGTATACTGACGGCGGTTCAATAATAGGACACTGACAGCTGTCCTCCGCGGGAACTAATCAAGGAGAGAAGCAACCTGGAATTACGGACACATTTCCTGACAGTGAGGACAATTAACCAGTGAAACAGCTTGTCACAGGGAGTTGTGAGTGCTTCATCACTGGGGGTTTCAAAGAAGAAACTGTCACTTGTCTGATATGCTATAGGGTCTCCTGCTTGAGCAGGGGGCTGGACTAGAAGATCTCCAAGGTCCCTTCCAGCCCTATAAGGCAGGAAGGCAGGAGAAAGAGAGTGGGATGGATGGATACAAGGGAGTAAGGGAGGGGTGGAGAGAAGGGAGGGAAGACAGGAAGAAGGAAACGAGACAGAAAGGAAGGAAGGAAGGAAGGAAGGAAGGGAGGGAGGGAGGGAAAAGGGGTAGGAAGGATGGAAGAAGGGATGGATGGATGGAAGGTTGGAAGGAAGGAAGGAGAGGAAAAGGGGTGGGAAGGAAGGAAGGAAGGAAGGAAGGAAGGAAGGAAGGAAGGAAGGAAGGAAGGGGGTCCACCTATTCTCCAAAGCACCAGAAGGCAGGACAAGAAGCAACCGAGGGTAAACCGATCAAGGAGAGGAGCAACCTGGAATTAAGGAGAAACTTCCTGACAGTGAGGACAATTAACCAGTGGAACAGCTTGCCACAGGAAGTTGTAGGTGCTTCATCACTGGAGGTTTTTAAGAAGAGAAAATGGACAGCCACTTGTCTGAAATGGTATAGGGTCCTCTGCTTGAGCAGGGGGTTGGACTAGAAGATCTCCAAGGTCCCTTCCAACTTTATTATTATTGTTGTTGTTGTTGTTATTAACAACCCCCCCTCCCCTTGCTTCTAGCACTGATGTTGTAGCTTGTTGGGTCATGAAACGTCTGCAAGAAAACCACCCAGCTCAGAGAACACCAAGGACCACACAGTCCATCCGTCCTTCCTCCTCCTCCCTTCTAGCACTGATGACGTTCCCTAGTTGGGTCATGAAACGTCTGCAAGGAAACCACCAAGCTCAGAGAGCACTAAGGAGCCCAGAAGTGTCCCCCACCCTCTCTCTCTCTCTCTCACACACACACACACCTGGATGAGGTTTGGGTACAGCCCGGCCATCAGGACCCCCTTCACCAGTTCCTCCTCCTCACTGTACTGGTTGCACACCGCCGACGGCAAGAGGCAATCCGAAGGCGTCGGGACCAGGTAGGCTTCGTAGAGGTTTTCGGAAAACTGCTTCACCAGGCCTGTGGGAGGGGCAGAGAGGGTGGACTTCAACTCCCAGAATTCCCCAGCGGGCATATCGTCAATACAGGCTGGTCGCCAAAGACAGGGGAAGTCCTCCAATTACAACCGTTTGTTTAGCGACCGTTCAAAGTTGGAACGGCCCTCAAAAACGGGGACTTCGGACCGTTTATCACAACGACGAGTGTGGTAGCATGCCCAGAATCCCACGATCAAAATCCAGATGCTTTGCAACCGACTCGTATTTATGACGGACGCAGCATCCTGGGGGTCACGTGATCAAAATTCAGACGCTCGGCAACTGACTCGTAGTGATGACGGTCGCAGCATCCCGGGGTCCCATGATCAAAATTCAGACACTTGGAAACTGACTCATATTTATGACGGTCACAGTGTCCCGGGTTCGTGTGATCAAAATTCAGACGCTTGGCAACCGACTCGTATTTATGACGGTTGCAGTGTCCCGTGGGATTATTGTGATCCTCGTTGGCGACTTTCTGACGAGCAAAGTCAACGGGGCAAGCCGGATTCACTCAGCAACCGTGGGACTAATTTAACCACTTCAGTGACTCACTTAACGACAGGGGCAAGAAAGGTTGTAAAATGGGGCAACCCCCCTGAACAACTGTCTCGCTTAGCAGCGGAAACGCGGGGCTCAATTTTGGTCATGAAGCCGAGGACTAGCTGTAGCCAAATTTTGATGACACGACGGTCGTAAGGGCGAGGACTTGTCATAAGTCACTTTTGTCTGCCTCCTTAAGAATTGCCTCTTTCCTTCTCTCTCTCTGTCTGTGTTCTTTTTCTCAAGATAATTGAGGACCAGCTGTATTTATTCATTAATCAAATTTATACGGCCTTAAGGAAAGTGACTTTCAGTGGATTACAACAGACCGGGTGAAACAGTGAATAAACGAGACATTCATTAGTTAACGTGGTTATACCGTCGTTATTAAAAATGAATTTGAAATAATAAAAGGGAAGCTTATAAAACAGGGAAAAAAGGAGAAGAGACGGAAGGGTGGTGACGCCGCTCCGAGGATCGTGCTGATCACCGTTAATAAAGCGCAAACTCGGGGCATAGAGCGAGTAATCCTGCAGGTAGTCGTCGCGCACGCGGCTGTCTCTGCGCCGCAGGATGTCTTCCCAGCCCGCCACAGCCCGCACGAACGCCAGGTGGTCGCTGCCGCTCTCTCGACTCAGGACGGCCTTGGCCTAAGGGGGAAACCGTTGCAAGAAAAGACAGAATAACCAAAGGGACCTTGGAGGTCTTCTAGTCCAACCTTTTGGGACTGACAGCCTGGAGCAGGGGAAGAAAGGATGTTTTGTGTGCACCCGTTGCTCGCGCGAGTGGACAGTGAGCGCCTCCGATGCTCACGGTGATAAGAGACGTGTGTGGGCCCGCGAATGCTCACAACGCTCGTGCGAATGGGGCCGCAAAAGCCCATGACGGTCACGGCTACGCTCGCACAAGTAGGGCTGCGAATGCGTGAAATCCGTGGCAACGCTCGTGTGAGTGGGCCCACGAGGACCCACAACTTGTTCTAGCGGGGCCACAAATGCCCACAACGGTTGTCGCGATGCTCGTATGAATGGGGCCGTGAACGCCCATGACACTCGTGGCGACACTCCTGCAACAGGAGCCGTGAACGTCGCAACAGTCACGCGAGTGGGGCCAGAAACATCCGTGATGGTGACGCTCACATGAGTTGGGCCATGAGTGGGGCCGTGAACATCCATGAAGCTCGTGCTAGTGGAGCCGCAAACACCCATGAAGGTTGCGGCGACGCTCGTACGAGTGGGAACGCTGAACGCCTGTGACGCGGCGACGCTCGTACGAGTGGGGCCGCGAACATCCATGGCGCTTGCGCGAATGGGACCACAAACGTCTGTGATATGGTGACGCTCGCGCGAGTGGGGCCGCAAACACCCGTGACACTCATGTTGTATGAGTGGGACCATGAACAGCCATGATGCTCGTGCAAGCAGGGTCCCAAGCATCCGCGACAGTCCCGTAAGTGGGGGCACAATCTGTAATGCTCGTGCAAGCGGGGCTGTGAACGCCCACGACGCTCAAACAAGTGGGACCACAAATGTCTCTCACGCTTGCAGCGACACTCGTGCGAGTGACGCGGCGAACACGAGCGAAGAACACCTGAGTGGGGCTCTGCGCACATGGGCACATCAGCCAGCCATGCGCTTGACCTGGTGGCCGGTAGGCGGTGGATCGGGAGTGGGTTGTGGCCCACAGATTGGGGACCCCTGTTGTAGTTCAACTGCAGGAGGGTGGGGGAGACACATCCAGGTCGGTCGCCGGCCTCGCCCGAGATGAGAACCCGGCGGGCTCCTCACCTTATCCACCTCCGTACGGTTCTGCAGGCTGCTGCTGAAGGGGTCCCGGGTGAGGCAGGAGACGATGAGGAGGAGCGGCTGGATGCAGCGGTAGATGGACGCCAGCACGATGGCCTTGGCCAGCCGGGGGTCGGTGGAGATCTGGGCCAGGCGCTTGCCCAGCGTGGTCAAAGCCTCTCGGTGGTCCAGCACGCCTGGAAGGGACTCGGCATGAGCAAACAGAGAGGTGGAAAGAGAACCGCCACCCGTCGGCCGTTTTCACCCCGGAACTCACCGATCTCCTGCAGCAGGATGACGGCCTCATCCACCGCTTTGATGTCGGGGCTGTCCAGGGCTTTGGAGAGGAACTCGACGGCCTGCAAGCCAAAATCAGGGGCAATTCAATTCCATTCGGAGCAGAGCTGGAAGGGACCTCGGAGGTCTTCTAGTCCAACCTCCGGCTCAAGCGGGGGATCCTTACGGAATTATGGAAGGGTAGAGGTGGGAGGGACCTTGGAGGTCATTTAGTCCAACCCCCTGCTCAGGCAGGAGACCCTTACAGAATCACAGAATGACAAGAGATGGAAGGGACCTCGGAGGCCATCCAGTCCAACCCCCTGCTCCAGCAGGAGACCATTTCAGGCGAGCGGCTGTCCGGTCTCTTCTGAAAAGCCTCCAGGGATGGGGCAACCTCCACTGGATGTCATCCCATGATTCTGTAAGGGTCTCCTGCTTGAGCAGGGGGTTGGACTAGATGACCTCCAAGGTCCCTTCCAACTCTGTCATCCTATGATTCTGTAAGGGTCTCCTTTTTGAGCAGGGGGATGGACTAGATGACCTCCAAGATCCCTTCCAATATGATTCTGTACGGATCTCCTGCTTGAGCAGGGGGTTGGACTAGATGACCTCCAAGGTCCCTTCCAACTCTGTCATCCTATGCTTCTGTAAGGGTCTCCTCATTGAGCAGGGGGTTGGACTAGATGACCTCTGAGATCCCTTCCAATATGATTCTGTAAGGATCTCCTGCTTGAGCAGGGGGTTGGACTGGATGACCTCCGAGATCCCTTCCAATTTGATTCTGTAAGGATCTCCTGCTCGAGCAGGGCGTTGGGAGTAGATGACCTCCAGGGTCCCTTCCAACTCTTATTCTTCTATGATTTTGTAAGGGTCTCCTGCTTGAGCAAGGGGGTCAGACTAGATGACCTCCAAGCTCCCTCCCAACTCTGTCCGTCTATAATTCCGTTAAGGCTTTCGTGCTTTGAGCAGGCACTAGTAAGGTACGCCTGGCGTTAAGAGACTCTAAAAATATCAGAAATCCCCCCCCCCCCCCGCGGTCTCGGCGGAAGCTCACCGTCTTCTCCGGCTGGTGGATCTTGGTTTGTACCACTAGGTTCTCCAGCGGGGTCCGTAGGATCTCGGGCACCTGGTAGGTGGGCATGCGGTCCAGGCGGCTGCGAGGGAAGAGGTGGTAGGCGAAGCCCGACTGGCAGCGTCCGGCGCGGCCACGTCGTTGGATGACGTTCGACTTGGACACCCAGACAGTCTCCAAGCATGAAACCTGGGCGAAGGGGAAGACGGAGGGAAGACGAAATCGACCCGGAACGAAGCTTCCCGACGGCGAGGACGATTAACCAGCGGAACGGCTGGCCACCGGACGTGGCGGGTGCTCCATCACCGGAGGTTTTTTGTTTTTTTAGGAAGAGACTGGATATCTGTCTGTCTCCTGCTTGAGCAGGGGGCTGGACTGGAAGACCTCCCGGGTCCCTTCCCGCTTTATTCGGACTGAGCGTTTCTTTCCCGGGTTGGCTTCAGACAACCAAGCACCCTTCGGACCTTAAACTGAATCCGAGCCCTAACCCTAGTCTTATGCATAACCCTTAAACCTAACCCTAGCCATAGCATTAACCCTAACCCTAATCCTAGCCCCAGTCCTAATGCATAACCTTAACTGAAGCCCTAGTCCTAACTCTAACCTTAAACCTAACCTTAGTCCTAGCCTCAGCTCTAATTCATAACTCTAACCCAAACCCTAACCCTAAACCTCACCCTAGTCCTAATTCTAACCCTAACCCTAGTCTTAACTCTAATCTTAACCCTAACCCTAACCTGAAACCTAACGCTAACCCTAGTCCCAACTCTAACCCTAACCCTAACATTAAACCTAACCCTAACCCTAGTCTTATCTCTAACCCTAATCCTAACCTGAAATCTAACCCTAATCCTAGTCCTAAACCCTAACTGTAGTCCTAACTCTAACCCTAACCTTAAACCTAATCCTAACCTTAAACCTAATCCTAACTGTAGTCCTAACTCTAACCTTAAACCTAACCCTAACCTTAAACCTAATCCTAACCCTAACCTGAAAGCTAACCCTAACCCTAGTCCTAACTCTAACCCTAGTCTTAATTCTGATCTTAACCCTAACCCTAACCCTAACCTAACCCTAACCCTACTTATCTCTAACCCTAATCCTAACCTGAAATCTAACCCTAATCCTAGTCCTAAACCCTAACCATAGTCCTAACTCTAACCCTAACCTTAAACCTCAGCCTAACTCTAGTCCTAACCCTAACCTTAAACCTAATCCTAACTGTAGTCCTAACTCTAACCTTAAACCTAACCCTAACCTCAAACTTAACCCGTCCTAACTCTAACCCTAGTCTTAACCCTAACCTGAAACCTAACTCTAACCCTAGTCCTAAATCTAACCCTAGTCTAACCCTAATCCTAACCTGAAATCTAACCTAACCCTAGTCCTAAACCCTAACCTTAAACCTAATCCTAACCTTAAATCTAACCCTAACACTAATCCTAACCACCCTTTAACCCTAACTCTAACCTTAAACCTAATCTTATCTCTAACCCTAATCGTAACCTGAAATCTAACCCTAATCCTAGTCCTAAACCCTAACCGTAGTCCTAACTCTAACCCTAACCTTAAACCTCATCCTAACTCGTCCTAACCCTAACCTTAAACCTAATCCTAACTGTAGTCCTAACTCTAACCTTAAACCTAACCCTAACCTTAAACCTAATCCTAACCTTAAACTTAACCCTAACCCTAGTCCTAACCCTGACCCTAGTCCTAATTCTAACCTGAAACCTAACCCTAACCCTAGTCCTATCTCTAACCCTAATCCTAACCTTAATCCTAACCCTAGTCCTAGCTCTAACCTTAAACCTAACCCTAACCTTACTCCTAACTCTGACCCTAACCTAACCTTAAACCTAACCCTGGCTTAACTCCAGCCCTAATGTTATGACCTAGCCCCAACCTGTAACCTTAAATCTAACCCTAACTCTAGTCCTAACTCTAACCCTAACCCTAACCCTAACCTTAAACCTAACCCTAACCTTAAACCTAACCCTAACCCTAGCCGGAGACATCACCACAAGCGGGAGGAAGCAAGCTAGTCTGCCCTCTCCCCCCGGGCTCTCCGAAAAGAGCCGGGAAGCCACCCCAAGGAGAAGCAGGAGTCCCCCCCCCATCCTTAACCCTGGTTCTTCGGGCCCAAACCTTGGTCTTCAGATCGTAGCGCTCCTCCTTGTGGGTCCCGCTGTCCACCACGTGGACGATGTCGTTGATGGTGATGGAGGTTTCGGCGATGTTGGTGGCCAGGACGATTTTCCGGACCCCGGTGGAGGGCCGGGGGAAGATGCTCTGCTGGTCCATCATGGGGATGTTGGAATGGACTAAAATGGAGGTGGGGGGAAAGAGGAGGAAGAGGAAGGCCACCCTCAGCTTTTAGGTTCCTCGCCTTCCCCGCCTTCTCCGGAGCGGCGTCGTGGCGCTCGCCAACTTTTCGACCGGGGGGGAGGGACGGGGACGCCCACGTTTCCGGATAGAACGGCCGAAACCGTTCCCGCCGGCCTCGGCTCCCGGCCCGCCCCGGGTAGCAACGGAGGGCGTATTATAGCTTCACCTGGTAAGATAAGGTAGCGGCTGTTGTGGGACCCGAGGATTTCCAACAGACGCTGCTGGACCCCTTTAATCTCCTGCCAGCCAGGAAGGAAACAGAGGATGCCGCCTGGAAGGAGAGAGAGAGAGAAAAAAAGGGGAGGTCCCGTTTCATAAAAGTGGGATTTTTTGGGGGGGGGACATAATAAACAGTCTTCACGCATTGGAGGGAGGGAAAGAGGGGAGGAAGGGAGAAAGGAAGGAAGGAATGACCAGAGGGGGAAGGAGGGAGAGAGGAAGGAAAGAGGCAGGGAGGGAGAGAGGAAGGGAAGGAAGAGAGGGAGGGAGGGAGGGAAAAAAAGAGGGGAGGGAGACAGGAAGGAATGAAGGAAGGAAGGAAAAGAGGGAAGGGAGGGAGGGAGGCAGGAAGGAAGGAAGAAAAAGGGGAGGGAGAGGAAGGAAAAGAGGTATATATATATATATACACACACACACACACACATATTCAATTTACCTACGTGTCTTCTGTCTGTGTGTGTCTACACACACCTTCACAGCCCTCTTGATTCGACCCTCCTGCACAATCCCCGCTTCTCGCTGGGTAGAGGGATGCCCCCTCCCCCCAAAGGCAGAGCAATGGGATTCCCAGATTGCACGAACCAGGATCTTGTGGACTTCAACTCCCAGAATTCCTCAGCCAGCGTGGTCTGGATCCAAGCCCGCAGGTTCATCAAAATGGCCGACTGAGGAATTCTGGGAGTTGAAGTCCCCCAGTCATAAAAGGGCCAAGTTGGAAGACCCCTGAGAGTCTGGATCCAAGACCGCAGGTTCACCAAAATGGCCGACTGAGGAATTCTGGGAGTTGAAGTCCCCCAGTCATAAAAGGGCCAAGTTGGAAGACCCCTGAGAGTCTGGATCCAAGACCGCAAGTTCACCAAACTGGCTGACTGAGGAATTCTGGGAGTTGAAGTCCCACCAGTCATAAAAGGGCCAAGTTGGAAGACCCCTGAGAGTCTGGATCCAAGCCCGCAGGTTCATCAAAATGGCCGACTGAGGAATTCTGGGAGTTGAAGTCCCACCAGTCATAAAAGGGCCAAGTTGGAAGACCCCTGAGAGTCTGGATCCAAGACCGCAGGTTCATCAAAATGGCCGACTGAGGAATCCTGGGAGTTGAAGTCCCACCAGTCACAAAAGGGCCAAGTTGGAAGACCCCTGAGAGTCTGGATCCAAGCCCGCAGGTTCATCAAAATGGCCGACTGAGGAATTCTGGGAGTTGAAGTCCACCAGTCACAAAAGGGCCAAGTTGGAAGATCCCCGAGAGTCTGGATCCAAAACCAGGTTGGATCCACTTCTACGGCCAACCCAACGAGCTTGAGCGGCACGTGGGGGGGGGGGGGAAGAAGACAGAGGGACTCCCACCCACCTGCTTCTCCGTGGGCGTCGATCTGAAGGATGAGGTCGCGATCAGACTCGAGATCCAGGACACACTCGTCGTCCGATTGCTGGGGGGGGGGAAAGGTGGAGGGGGGAGGAGAGAGAGAGAGAGAGAGAGGGAGGGGGACACAGGTAATCCTCGACTTACGACCACAATTGAGCTCAAAGTTCCCGCTGCTAAGCAAGACATTGGTTACAGGAGTTTTGTCCGGTTTATCTCCGTCTTTATTTTGATCTCTCTATCCCTAGCCGTTTATCCGTTATCCCTCCCTCCATCTCTATTTGTCCGCCCGTCTCTTTATTTCGATCTATCCCTATTTATCTATTATCTACCCACCTACCTATCCATCCATCCATATCTATTTATCTGTCTTTATTTTGATCTATCCCATTTATTTATCCATTATCTACCCATCCATCCATCCATCTCTATTTATCCCGTCTATTTCAATCTCTCTATCCCTATCTATTTATCCATTATCTACCCATCCATCCATCCATATCTATTTCTCCGTCTTTATTTTGATCTCTCTATCCCTATTTATCCATTATCTACCCATCCATCCATTTCTCCATGTCTTTATTCTGATCTATCCCTATTTATCCTTTATCTACCCATCCATCCGTCTTTATTCTGATCTCTCTATCCCTATTTATCCATTATCTACCCATCCATCCATCCATATTTATGTCGTCTTTATTTTGATCTCTCTATCCCTATTTCTCCATTATCTACCCATCCATCCATCCATATTTATCTGTCTTGTCTTTATTTTGATCTCTCTATCCCTATTTATCCATTATCTACCCATCCATCCATCCATATCTATCTCCGTCTATCTTTATTTTGATCTCTCTATCCCTATTTATCCATTATCTACCCATCCATCCATCCATCTCTCCATGTCTTTATTCTGATCTCTCTATCCCTATTTATCCTTTATCTACCCATCCATCCATCCATCCATCCACCCATATCTATGTATCTTTGTCTGTCCGTCTTCATTTGTATCTCTCTATCCCTATCTATTTGTCTATTATCTGTCTTTCTTTCTTTCTTTCTTTCTTTTCCTTCCTTCCTTCTTTTTCTTTAGTTTCTATTCGGATCAGTCCTGACTTCTCGGTTGCCCGTTTTCCACGCTCCTAGCCAAGGGTCCCCCATGCTTCCCCCCCTGGATCGCTCACGCGCCGCCCACCTTGATCTCGTAGTGCCGATGCCGGCCGAGCATCGCCATCATATCCTCCAGGTAGTACTCCTTGACCGGATACATGAAGCCCGGCACTTTGACCACCGGACAGTCGCCGAAGTACTCTGAGAAACGCTGGTTGTCCCCCGTGGCGCTCATCAGCACCAGGCGCAGCTGCCGGTTCTGCTTCTGGATCCCCTTCAGCAGGATCAGCAGGAAGTCGGTGTTGACGTCCCGCTCGTGGACCTCGTCCACGATCACGTGGCTGACCCCCTCCAGCCGGGGGTTGCCTTGCAGCTTCCGCAGCAGGATGCCCACGGTGCAGAAGAGCAAGGCGCCGCCCCGGGCCGGCGGCTTGCTCTCCAGCCGCACCTGGTAGCCCACGTTGCGCCGCAGGCTGGGGCCCAGCTCCTGGGCCACGCGCTGGGCCACCGAGATGGCGCTGATCCGGCGAGGCTGGGTGACCACCACGTTGCACTGGGCACCGCGCCCCTCCAGGAGGTAGTGTTCCAGCAAGAGCTGCGGGATACGGGTGGTTTTCCCGCAGCCGGTGTCGCCGGCGATGACCACCACCGGGTGCTGTTCCACGGCCGAGAGGATGGCTTCCTTGTGGGAGTCCACGGGCAGCGAGGGGCTATCGGACCACAGGCTGCCCCGTTTCCAGAGGGCCAGCAGGTTCTGGCTGAGGCGCAACTGTTCCGATTCGGAGAGCGGGATGTAGGTTTTCCCCGTGATGGCGTCGCTCAGGGCGCCGCTGCTCTCCTTGCTCAGGTTCATCACGTCATCCGCCAGGCGCGGCCGGGACTCCCGGGAATCGACGGGATACTGCGGAAAGCGGACAAGAGGGCTTTTGGGAGGGATCCTCTTGCAACGTGCCGGCCATCCCCCCTCACCCCACGGGCCGCAAGAGAGAGTCAATACACCGGAGGGGTACAGGGTTGTTTGTTCCATCCCCGAGACAGGTTAGTCGTCGACTTACGACCGTTCGGTTAGCGATTGTTCGAAGTGTGTTTAGCGACAGTTCGAAGTTAGAAGGCCCTGTGAAAAGGGACTGGAAACCGTTTTTCACTCTTACGACGGGTGTAGCATCTCCAAGTGGTGTGTGTGTGTGTGTGTGTGTGTGTGTGTGTCTGTGTCTGTGTATATACATACATACATACTTGTTTTCTGAGGTTTTCACGGGTGTTTGTATGTAGGTCTTTGGTAATTCGGGTTTTCTCCCGTGTAAAATTGGAAGTGTCCTGGCGACGTTTCGACGAAGTCTCATTCGTCATCTTCAGGCTGGTGTCTCTTCGGCCTCGTGCTTCTAGCAAATGTGTGCAATTGCTTCTAGAAGCACGAGGCCGAAGAGACACCAGCCTGAAGATGACGAATGAGACTTCGTCGAAACGTCGCCAAGACACTTCCAATTTTACACGGGAGAAAACCCGAATTACCAAAGACCTACATACATACATACATACATATATATATATATATACACACACACACACACACACACATATATATACACATACACACACATACATACATATATGCATACATATACACACATGTATATATACACATACTACACACAGAAACAGACACACGTATATATATATATATATATGATCCTCGACTTAACAAGTTCCTTTAGTGTGTATATAAACACACACATATACACACAAACATATATATACACACTACACATACACACATGAACCATGAACATATACATACACATTACACATACACACATGTACATATATACACACTACACACATGAACACACATACACTACACAATATACACACTACACACACATGAATACATACACTACACACATGCATACACATATGAACATACACTACACACATGAACATACACACTACACACACACAAAAACACACACATGCATATATATATGGTCCTCGACTTACAACAGTTCCTTTAGTGACCATTTGAAGTTACAATAGCGTTGAAAAAAGGGACTTAGGAGCGTTTTTCACCCTTATTACCATTGTGGCATCCCCAGTCAGGTGACGTGTGTGTTTGTGTGTAGATATATATAGGTAGTCCTCAACTTACGACAGTTGGTTTAGTGAGCGTTCGAAGTTACAACGGCGCTAAAAAAAAACCCCGGGACTAATGACTCATGTCTGTGTGTGTGTGTAGATACATATAGGTAATCCTTGACTTACGACGATTCGTTTAGTGACTCTGTGTGTGTGTGTGTAACGACCTGGACAAGAAAGGTCATCAAACGGGGCACAGCTCAGTTAACAACTGTCTCACTTAGCAGAAGAAATTTGGGGCTCAATTATGGCCGTAAGTCAAGGACCTATAACAGCCCCAGGCTTCTAACAGTCCGTTTAGAAACCATTCAGGTCGTCCCGGACTTATAACAGTCCGTTTAGGGACTCAAGTTATAACAGCAACGAAAAAAGGGACTTATGGACTGTTTTTCACACTTAACAACTGTCACAACCTCATCCAAGCTGGATTCGCTTAACGACCGTTGTAATGGACGTCACAACCGCAGCGGTTCACTGAAGAGCCGGGGAGGGGGGCGAGATGTCGTAAAACGGGGCCAAAACTCACTTCAGAAATGACACCCCTTAGCAATCGTTTGGGGGCTCTGCGGCGGTCGTTAGAGGACCACCTGTATTCTCGGCTGGCGGGCCTCGGCTCTCCGCCCGACTTACGTGGTTCAGGTAGTTCTCGATCTTGCGCAACGTGGCCTCGGGGACTTTGATGTGGCAGGGCTTCCGCTGGTTCTCGCCCAGCTCCCGCAAGGAAGTCATGTTGTACATGGCGTGACTCAACGGATTGTTGTTCTTGTCCACTAAGCCGAGACTCTGGAGGGAGGGAGGGAGAGTCACAGTGAGACCGGGGTGCCCGGGAGCCCACGGGGAGATGGTAACGTTCTGCGATTTGAGGTAATATCCCGGTAAATCTGGAATATCCTGGAATATTCTATCATTCGGTAATATTCCGTGATTTGGTAATCTGTAATTCAGGCTAGGAGCCGGAGGGGCTGGGAGATGGGGGTGCCCAGGAGTCCATGAAGAGATATTTATGTCATTTCCCGGTAAATCAGTAATATCCCGCACTTCCGTAATATCCTGAAATTCTGTAATTCCATAATATTTGGTAATATCCTGTATTTCTACAATATCCTGTAATTCTGTAATATTCTGCAACTCGGTAAAATTCTGTCCTTCTGTAATATCCTGAAATTCTGAAATTCCATAATATTCGGTAATATCCTGTAATTCTACAATATCCTGTAATTCTGTAATATTCTGCAACTTGGTAAAATTCTGTCGTTCTGTAATATCCTGAAATTCTGAAATTCCATAATATTCGGTAATATCCTGTAATTCTACAATATCCTGTAATTCTACAATATCCTGTAATTCTGTAATATTCTGCAACTCGGTAAAATTCTGTCGTTCTGTAATATCCTTAAATTCTGAAATTCCATAATATTCGGTAATATCCTGTAATTCTATAATATTCGGTAACCCGGTAAAATTCCGTACTATTCGGTAACATGCTGTCATTTTGTAATATTCTGTAATATCCTGCAATTCCATAATATTCGGCAATATCCTGTAATTCTATAATATTTGGTAAGTCGGTAAAATTCTGTAATATTCGGCAATATCCTGTAATTTTGGTATATTCTGTCATATCCTGCAATTCTGTAATATCCTGTAAAATTCTGTTAACTGTAAAATTCTGTCATTTCTGTAATTCTGTAAAATTCTGTCATATTTCGTAATGCCCTCTAATATTCTGTAATTCTATAATATTTTGTATTATAGAGATATATTTCTAAATACACATAGATATCTAATTGTAGATAGGTAGATATCTAAATATAGATTAGATAGTTAAATAGATTGATAATAGATTAGATAGGATATCTAAATAGAGATACTATATACCTTATAGATATCTAATTATAAAGATGTATATAAGTATCTATAGATATATCTAAATAGATGTATATCTAAATATAGATTAGATAATTATAGAGATAGATATATAACTATAGATATCTAATGATAGATCTAAATATAAATATCTAGACAGATATATCTAAATAGATATATCTAATTATAGATCTACATATCTAAATACAGATGGATTGGATTAGATATAGATAATATCTAAATATGTATATCTAAATATAGATATCTTATTATAGATATATCTAACTATAGATTACTTAAGACATAGATAGATGATATCTAAATAGATATATATCTAAATATAGACATATCTAAATAGTTTAACAGATTGATAATACATATATATATCTAAATAGATGTATCTATAGACATGTACGTATATACATATACATATATGTACTGTATAATTGTACGTGTCTATATATGCTGACGTTTTAGTGAAACTAAATTTGTATACAGTAATTGTAGATATCTAAATATAGATTAGAGTTAAATAGATAATAGATTAGAATATCTAAATAGATACTATATATCTAATATAGATATCTAGTTATAAAGATGTATATAAATATTTAGAGATAGATATATCTATAAATAGAAAGATATATCTATTAGATGTATATCTAAATATAGATTAAATATCTAGAGATAGATATGTAAATAGAGATATCCAATGATAGATCTAAATATACATAAATATCTAGATATATCTAAATAGATAGATCTAATGATAGATCTAAATATATATCTAAATATAGATGGATTAGATATAAATATCTAAATATACATATCTAAATATAGATATCTTATAGATATATCTAACTATAATTACATAGACGTAGATATCTAAATATATATATCTAGTGTGACAGAGCGATAATACATCTATATATCTAAATATAGATATATCTATAGACACGTACATATATACGTATACAAATGTAAACGTATATATGTACGTGTCTGTCTATATATGCTGACGTTTTATCGAAACTAAATTTGTCTATCAGTGATCCCATGACTTCTGTCGATGCCCGACGCTAAATAAAATCAAATGAACAAAAAAAAAAAATGAAAAATCGCCACCTTCTCATCACAGGCTAAATAAAACCCGCCACCGCATGGCCCCCCGGAATGCTGTCCACGCGCTGCGGCTCCTTTCTTGCCACTCACCTTCAGCTTCTGGCAGGCCAGCGCCGCGGCCTTGTTCTCCGCTTCCACTTTGCGACGGCCCTTGGCCGCGAAGGTCATGGGGCAGGGCCAACGGAGGGTCAGTTTGCAGATCTTGGTCTTCGTGCCGACAGTCCGGAACTGCATGTACTCCTGTCGGAAGGACAAACGTCGGGAAGAGACGCTTTAACGTCCTCCGATTTTCGCCGAAAGCCACGTACACACACCTACACACACAAACACACACACCTGGTTCAGGTGGCAACTCACCTTGACGGTGGAGGAGGAGGTGGCGATCTGGATGACCTGGGCGAGGAGGTTTTTCGGGAGGGGAAACTGAGTCAGGGCGCGCAGGGCGGTGTTGTCGTCCGTCATCTCCACCAAGAGTCCATCCCTGTACGGGGAAAAGATGAGGCAACCGCTCGGTCGTATCTCGGCAATTCGGTCCCCCCTGCAAAGGGTCTGTTGTTGCCGTAAGACGGCAGCGCCTAGGGTTTATGACCGGGAGCATGGAGGGAGTCCTCGACTTATGACCGTTTGCTTAGCGAGTGTCCGAATCGGCAGGAAAAAGTGCCGTACGACAGGTTTTTCGCTCTCGAGCGGTGGACATTTGGGACTGTGGTCATAAGTAGAGGACTAGCCGTAGTTCAATCGGCTCTGATCTCAGAGGTAGACTTTGCTTAAGGAATGTCGAAGGGCCGCTCAAGCGTTAACAATTGGGGGCACTCGCTTAAGGACGGCCACCGTTAAAACCAAGTAACGGTCAGATCAGCACCTGCATCAAATAGCGTCCTGCTTTACGACGGAAATTCCGGCCTCCGTTATGGTTGGGTTAGGCGGGTCTCTCCTGCAAGTGACCTAACGTAGTCGCACACCGAAGACCCCCCCCCCCAACTTCCAAGCCCTACAGATTAGTCCTCGGCTTACAAGCACAACTGAGCCCAGCTGCTAAGCGAGCCATTTTTTTTGAAGTGAGTTTGGCCCCATTTTACGACTTTCCTTGCCAATGTCGTTAAGCGAATCCCTGCAGTTGTTAACATAAGTCACACGGTCGGGAAGCGAAATCTGACTTCCCCCGTTGACTCTGATCGTCCCGAAGGTCGCCAAACGGGATCACGGGACACTACGAGTCAGTTGCCAAGCATCGGAATTTTGATCATCGGACTGAGGGGCTGACAGGAGATGTATTCCAACATAAGTGGGGAAAGGGCTTGGACTACAACTCCCATCTCCCCCAGCCAGCAAAAGCAACGGGGCTGACGGGAGATGTATTCCACCATAAGTGGGGAAAGCGCTTGGACTACAACTCCCATTTCCCCCAGCCAGTGAAAGCAACAGAGTTGACGGGAGATGTATTCCAACATACGTGGGGGGGGGGAAGAAAGGGCTTGGACTCCAACTCCCATCTCCCCCTAGTCCTAAGCTGCTTTCTTTCAGCCCTATGGTCTCGGGGTACCCCTCCCCATGACATCCTTCCTTCCTTCCTTCCTTCCTTCCTTCCTTCCTTCCTTCCTTCCTTCCGTGTGTGTCAAGATGGAAGCCAGACCTTCCCAAGAGAGACCCTCACCCAGCCACCCGAGCCCAGGGTGTACCAACGTCGTACCTCAGGTCCCTGGGCGACGTCTGGGCTCCCGGTCGCGACACGGAGACGCCGTTGTGGATCTCGAAGGCGTCCTCTTCCAGCTCCCCCTCCTCCAGCTCCCCCTCCTCCAGCTCCCCCTCCTCCAATTCCTCGTTTCGGATGGGTTTGGGGAGGGGGGGGCTGTGCTCCAGGGGTTGCACGGGGTCATCAGGCTCCATCCGCCGCCAGCAGGTCGAGAGGTCGGCCAGGGACGGCCCCGATTTCGACCGCCAGTGGCTTTCGGAGAACCACTTCCGGTCGGCGGCGCAGCCCAGCTGCTCGGCGAGCAGGCGGTACTTCGCCGCGTCGAAGAGCTCGTTTCGGGGTCCCAGCAAGCCCCAACCCTGGAGTAGGGAGAGAGAGAGAGAGAGAGAAAGTGAGAAGGGAAGAAAGGAGAAAAAGCTTGGGAGGGGACGACGGAGGACAGGCGAGGGAGAGCTCTGGCGCTCTCGGAGATTGGTGGTTTTCGGGCAGACGTCTCGTCGCCCAACTAGGGAACATCATCAGTGCTAGAAGGGGGGGGGTTGTGAGGAGGAGGAAGAGAGGAAGGATAGGATGAAGGAGGAGGAGCGAACATCATCAGTGCTAGAAGGGAGGAGGGATTGTGAGTAGGAAGAGGAAGAGAAAGAGAGGAAGGAGAGAATGAAAGAGAGGAGGAGGAGGGAACATCATCAGTGCTAGAAGGGAGGGGGTTGTGAGGAGGAGGAGGAAGAGAGGAAGGAGAGGAGGAGGAGGAGGAGTGCTAGAAGGGAGGGTTGTGAGGAGGAGGAGGGAGAGGAAGGAGAGGAGAGGAGGAGAAGGGAACATCATCAGTGCTAGAAGGGAGGGGGTTTGTGAGGAGGAGGAGGAAGAGAGGAAGGAAAGGAGGATTGTGGGGTCCTTGCTCTCCATTGCTAAGTGGTGTAACCATCCCTGCAGCCTTCAAGTCCCGCTAAGCGAAAATTGTGACCGGGCGACGAAGAGGGTGCGAAACCCGCCCTGGAAGCCGCACCTTGAACAGCTGGCAAGCTGCCGCGGCGGCTTGTCTCTCCGCGTCGATCTTCTTGGCCCCGTAGCCTTCCACTTCGACATTTTTGGGCCACTTGATGAGCAGCGTGACTTTCTGGAGAGAGAAGGAGAGCCAGCCTGAAGCGTTCGTCCTCGATTTACGACTGTAAAAGAGCCTCCCCGTTGCAGTCGTCAAGTCGTGACAGAAAATGGTCAAACTACCGTTCGTCCTCGACTTACGACTGTAAAAGTCTCCCCGTTGCAGTCGTTAAGTCATCAAAGAAAATGGTCAAACTACCGTTCGTCCTCGACGTACGACTGCAAAAGAGCCTCCCCATTGCAGTCGTTAAGCCGTGACACAAAGCGGTCAAGCAAACCACAGCGACTCCTCGAGTTAAGACTACCACTGATCCCCACATTTCGTGGCTACGGGAGACATTTGTTCAGTCGGTTTTGCCCTGTCTTACGACCTTTCTCACCCCAATTGTTAAATGAATCACCACATTTCTTAAGCGAGTCTTACAGTTGTTAAGTGAATCTGTCATTGCTCATCGGAAGGTCGCAAAAGGGGATCACGGGACCCCGGAGACTCTGCGACCGTCGTAAATACGAGCCAGTTGCAATTTTGATCACGGGATCACGGCCGTTCAAAGTGAAAAATGGTCCTAAGTCACTTTTTTCCAGCGCCGTCGTAACGTTGGTCGCCAAATGAACTGTCGTTAAGTCGAGGACTACCCGTATTACTGCATTCAGAATGTGGGATATTTACCTTTTTCCGCGGACCGTTGGTATGGATGTAGATTAACTTGTCCCTCGCATGGGAGATACCGAGAGCCCGACCGATGACGCTGTTGAGAAGGTTTTTCGGCTGCGGGAATTCCTTCAGCAAATCTCTCGTCTCTGCAATGAAACAGGACAAAAAGGAGGGTGCTGTTGCGGTCGCCAAAATGTTGCCTTCCAAATATACCGCGCAATGTATATATACAGGACGGCGACGCCTGGCCTTTAGTTAAAACCAGTTGCAAAAGCTCAGGATGTGAGACGTTAAGTGAGGCTAAACTACATTAGGGGGTCCTGGGTGCCCCCTGAGACTTTGGTGGTTTTGTTGTAGATGTTTCGTGACCCAACTAGGGAACGTCATCAGTGGTAGAAGGGAGTGGGGTGTGTGTGGAGAGGAGGAGGAAAAATGGGAGGAGGAGGAGGAAAAGGAGGGGTCCTTGGTGCTCTGAGGTTGGGGATTTTCTTGCAGACGTTTTGTGACCCAACTAGGGAACATCATCAGTGGTAGAAGGGAGTGGAGTGTGTGGAGAGGAGGAGGAGAGGGAAAAGGAGGGGGGGTCCTTGGTGCTCTCTGAGGTTTGGTAGTTTTCTTGCAGATGTTTCACGACCCAACAGTTCCTCCCCCAATCCTGGCCCAAAGGGGGGGGGGGGTTGGCACCCCCACTTTCCTCGGGATACATTCCCTCCCCAATCCATTTACCCTATGACATAATGCCCCCCTCAATGCTGGCCCGGGGGGGGCATCAGACCCCTCACTTACCCTGGGGCACATCTCCCCAATCTATTTCCCCAGGACATAATGCCCCCCAATCCTGACCCAAAGGGGTCACAGTTCCCACCTAAATCCTGGCCCAAGGTGGGCATGTGACCCCCTATTTATCCCAGGACACAATGCCCAATGGTGGCTTAAAGGTGGGGGATCACTTACCCTAGGGCAATTCCCCCCAATCCTGGCCCAAAGGGGGGGAATCAGACCCCCACCCTTGGGTACATTTCCTCCCCCCCGATCCATTTACCCTTGGGCACAGGCCCCCCCAAATCCTGGTCCGAACGGGGGGGGGGGCATGAGACCTCCCAACCCCCAATCCTGGCTTGAAGGGAGCACCCCCACTCACCCTGGGGCACATTCCTCCATCCTGGCCCAAAGGGGGGGCATCAGACCCCCACCCGCTTACCCTGGGGCACATTTCTCCCCCCCGATCCCGACCCAAAGGGGGGGATCAGACCCCCACCCACTTACCCCAGGGTACATTCCCCCCCCAATCCTGGCCCAAAGGGGGGCATCAGACCCCCACCCACTTACCCTGGGGCACTTCCCCCCCGATCCCGACCCAAAGGGGGGGCCATGAGACCCCCACTTACACCAGGACATAATGCCCCTCAAATCCTGGCCCAAAGGGGGGCATGAGACCCCCCATTTACCCAGGACACAATGCCTCCCCAATCCTGGCCCAAAGGGGGGCATCAGACTCCCACCCACTTACCCCGGGGGAAATCCCCCCAAATAAAAGATAAAGATAAATAACCTTTATTGTCATTTTTATATTGTGGGCACAATGGCACACATAAAAAATGAAATTTAGTTGCCCGCTCTCAAAGTGAAACATATACATGACACACACCTAAACATACTATGTACAACATATATATAGACCCACATCCCTACATATACATAGCAAATAAATATTAAATACTGTCCATCTTGAATATATAATGCAAGGAGGAAGTTTGAGAGTTCGCAAGGTTAATGCTGTATGGAATGAAACTATGGCTGAATCTGGATGTTCTGCTACGGATACCATGAAGCCTCCTCCCAGAAGGTAACAGGGAAAACAGGTTGTGAAGAGGATGTGTAGTGTCCCAGAAAATCTTGCGGGCCCTGCTCAAGCAACGCTTCTGTGCTATGTCCTGGATGGTAGGGAGGGAACTGCCAATGATCTTTTCGGCCATCCTCAACACTCTCTGCACCGCCTTCCTGTCTGAAGCAGTGATGCCTCCAAACCAGACTGTGATGCTGTATGACAGGATGCTCTCGATTGTCCCCCTGTAGAAAGTGGTCAGGACAGGGGAAGGAAGATGTGCTTTTCTCATGCGGCGCAGAAAATGCAGGCGCTGCTGTGCCCGCTTCACCAGTTTCTCACTGTTTAGCGACCAAGTCAGCCTACTCGTTAGCTGTGAATCATTAATGCACAGAGAAGTGTGGCTGTGCCTGCCTTTTCTGAAATCAACAATGATCTCTTTGGTTTTTCTTGTATTTAAAACTAGGCTGTTTTCCTTGCACCAGTTCACCAACCCCTCAACCTCCTTGCAGTAAGCTTCCACCTTGTCATCCTGAATAAGGCCCACTACTGTTGTATCATCTGCGAACTTCACAATATGGTTGGTGGCAAACCTAGCACAGCAGTCATGGGTCAACAGGGTGAACAGCAGCGGAATTAAGACGCAGCCCTGAGGAGAACCTGTGCTCAAGAAAATGGTATTTGAGGTATTTGTTCCAACTCGCACATATTGGGGCCTGTTGGTAAGAAAATCCAGAATCCAGTTGCACAAAGGAGTGTTTAAGCCTAAAAGGCCCAGTTTGTCTACTAGATGCTGGGGAATGATTGTGTTAAACGCCGAACTGAAGTCGACAAACAGCAAACGCACATGAGTATTTCTTTCCTCCAAGTGCTTCAGGCTCAGATGGAGAACGGAAGAAATAGCATCCTCCGTAGAGCGATTTGGTCGGTAGGCAAACTGAAGAGGGTCAAATGCTGGCGGGAGGCTAGATACAATAGTGTCTTTTATCAGCTTCTCAAAGCATTTCATGATGGTGGATGTCAGTGCAACCGGACGGTAATCATTGAGGCCTGTAATTGTGGACTTTTTTGGCACTGGCAAGATGATGGCCATCTTAAAACACGAGGGGACCACTGCCTGCTGCAATGAGAGGTTGAAAATATCAGTGAGAACACAAGCCAGCTCCTCTGCGCATTCCCTGAGGACACGTCCAGGGATGTTATCTGGGCCTGCTGCTTTCTGAATGTTAACTGTCTGCAGTGTTTTCCGGACAGAGGTGACATCAAAGCTAGGCACTTGCTCATCAGGATGGGGCACAGCTTTCCTAGCAGGAGTACTATTTGATGCCTCAAATCTACCAAAGAATGCATTCAGTTTGTTTAGGAAGTCTGTGTCATCCTTACATCTCGATGGAGCCACCTTGTAATCCGTAATGGCCTGGATCCCTTGCCACATTTGCCTGGTATTTGTTTGGTCCTGAAAAAAGTTCTGAATTTTCTGGCAATGGGCTTGCTTTGCACATTTTACGGCACTTTTCAGATTTGCTCTGGCTGTTCTAAGTGCCAGCATGTCCCCAGATTTAAAAGCCACATTCCGTGCTTTCAGCATCTTGCGGACCTCATAAGTCAGCCACGGTTTTTCATTCGCCCTCACAACAAAGCTTTTCAGGACACAGACATCTTCTATGCACTTTTGGATATATGCAGACACCGTGGTGGCATACTCCTCAACATTTGTATGTTGGTTATCAGTAGCTGCTTCCTTAAACATGCCCCAATCTGTACATTCAAAGCAGTCTTGTAATGCTTCTATAGCTCCCTCTGTCCAAATCCTCAACTGCTTTACTGTAGGTTTCACTCTGACTAATAAAGGTTTATATGCTGGAATAAGCAGCACTGAGAGATGGTCAGAGGAGCCCAGGTGAGGGCGGGGGATAGCTTTGAAAGCCTTCTTGATGTTGGAATAAGCAAGATCCAGTGTATTGTCCCCTCTGGTTGCAAAGTCCACATATTGATGGAAATGTGGCAGGGTAGCTTTCAAATCCACTTGGTTAAAGTCTCCCACAGCAATAAATGCACCTTCTGGGTGAGTAGTTTGTAAGTCATTGATGGTATGGTGGAGAACCTTCAGGGCCTCTTCTCTGTTTGCATCAGGGGGGATATACACAGCTGTGATAATGGTAACAGAGAATTCTCTAGGCAGATAGAAGGGTCTGCATTTGATGGTCAGAAGCTCCACATCTGGGGAGCACAGACTTGAAACCACCTTGGCATTATTACACCATCTGTCATTTATATAAAAACAGACACCCCCGCCCCTGGATTTGCCACTAAGAGTAGAACTCCTGTCCAACCGAAATGTTGAAAATCCCATCAAGCTAACAGCACTATCTGGAACAGAGGGCTTTAACCAAGTCTCTGTTGCAATAATAACACAGCAATTTCTCACCTCCTGATTTGTTGTTAAATCCAGCCTTAAGTAATCCATTTTTGGTTCTAAGGAGCGAGCATTTGCAAACAAATCTGGCCCAAAGGGGGGGATCGGACCCCCACCCACCTACCCCAGGAGGAATTCCCCTCCCCATCCTGACCCAAAGAGGAGGCCATGAGACCCCCCACCCATTTACCCCAGGGCACATTTCCCCCACCATCCTGGCACAAAGGGCGAGCATGAGAGCCCCAACTTACCCCAGGACACAATGTCCACCAATCCTGACCCAAAGGGGGGGATCAGACCCCCACCCACTTACCCCGGGGGAATCCCCCCAAATCTGGCCCAAAGGGGGGGAATCAGACCCCCACCCACTTACCCCGGGGGAATCACCCCAAATCTGGCCCAAAGGGGAGGAATCAGACCCCCACCCACTTACCCCGGGGGAAATCCCCCCAAATCTGGCCCAAAGGGGGGATCAGACCCCCACCCACTTACCCCGGGGGGGAATCCCCCCAAATCTGGCCCAAAGGGGGGGATCAGACCCCCACCCACTTACCCCGGGGGAAATCCCCCCCGATCCTGGCCCCAAGGGGGGGCATGAGTCCCCCACCCACTTACCCCGGGGCAGCCGGGGGGGCGAGAGCCGCAGGCAGGCGCCGTCCTCGCCGTCCCCTCGACCCCCGGGACCCGGCTCGCCCTCCCGGCCCATCTCGACTTCCCGGCCGGCCTCCTCCGTCCCGGCCACCCGGGTGTAGCAGCGGGACCGCCACGGGCCGATCAGCCCCGCGGAGGAGCCGCCGCCGCCGCCGCGCAGGAAGGCCAACAGGAGCCGGCAAGGAACCGCCATGCGGAGCGCAGAAGAACCGGGGCAGAGAGAACGCGCGGCCAGAGCGTCCGCGGCGGAGGGAGACGAGAGGGAGCGTCCCCGCGCGGCGCCCGGAGGAACAGCGGGGACGGAGAGGGAGCGGCCACGGAGCAGGGAGACGAGAGGGAGCGGCGCCAACGGAACAGCGGGGGTAGAGAGAGCGCGGCCAGAGAGCGTCCGCGGCGGGGGGAAACGAGAGGGAGCGTCCCCGCGCGGCGCCCGGAGGAACAGCGGGGATGGAGAGGGCGCGTCCAGAGCGTCCGCGGAGGAGGGAGACGAGAGGGAGCGTCCCCGCGCGGCGCTTGGAGGAACAGCGGGGATGGAGAGCGCACGGCCAGAGCGTCCGCGGCGAAGGGAGACGAGACGGAGCGTCCCCGCGCGGCGCCCTGAGGAACAGCGGGGACGGAGAGGGAGCGGCCAGAGCGTCCACGGAGCGGAGCCAACGGAACAGCGGGGATAGAGAGAGCGCGGCCAGAGCGTCCGCGGCGGGGGAAACGAGAGGGAGCGCCCCCGCGCGGCGCCAGGAGGACAGGACAGGCTTTTTCCCCCTACGCCGCCGAAGATTGCCGCCGCGCAGGCGCAGAAGCGAGGCCGAGGCTGCCGTAGGGGCGAAGTGCAATTGACTGGCTGCTTCCCCCACTTTTTGGGGGAGGGTTCCCCCAAGTTGGGCCCAGGCGGCTCTGCAGGACGGGGAGGGGTCCCCCGTCCAAGGAGGAGGAGGAGGGCGGGGGGCTGGGGACCCGCAAAGACAGACAGCCCAGGGGCCCAAGGGGCCCCCCTTGGATTTTAGGGGGGCTGGCTCTGTTGCCCCCCCCAATTGCACAAGCTCAGTCTTGCAGCTCCTGGGGGTGGATGGGAGGAGGCCAACAGCCGGTTCCCCAATGGCTGGAGCCCCCCAATGCATAGAGCTCCCCCCAATGAAAGGGGTCCCTCAATGACAGAGCCCCCCAATGAAGGGAGTCCAAGGCCTGGAGCCCCCCCAATGCAAGGAGCCCCCCAACGAAAGGAGTCCAAGGCATGGGGCCCCTGAGTGCACAGAGCCCCCCATTCAAGGCATGGGGTCCCTCAATACACAGAGCCCCCCAATGGAGTCCAAGGCCTGGAGGCCCCCAACAAAAGGAGTCCAAGGCCTGGAGCCCCCCAACGAAAGGAGTCCAAGGCATGGGGCCCCTGAGTGCAGAGAACCCCCCATCCAAGGCATGGGGTCCCTCAATACACAGAGCCCCCCCAATGGAGTCCAAGGCCTGGAGCCCCCCAACAAAAGGAGTCCAAGGCATGGCCCCCCCAACAAAAGGAGTCCAAGACATGGGGCCCCTGAGTGCACAGAGCTCCCCAATGAAGGGAGTCCAAGGCCTGGAGCCCCCCAATGCAAGGAGCCCCCCAACGAAAGGAGTCCAAGGCATGGGGCCCCTGAGTGCACAGAACCCCCCATCCAAGGCATGGGGTCCCTCAATACACAGAGCCCCCCCAATGGAGTCCAAGGCCTGGAGCCCCCCAACAAAAGGAGTCCAAGGCATGGGGCCCCCAACAAAAGGAGTCCAAGGCCTGGAGCCCCCCAACGAAAGGAGTCCAAGGCATGGGGCCCCCCAACAAAAGGAGACCAAGGCATGGGATCCCTCAATGCACAGAGCCCCCCAATGGAGTCCAAGGCCTGGAGCCCCCCAATGCAAGGAGCCCCCCAACAAAAGGAGTCCAAGGCATGGGGCCCCCCAACAAAAGGAGTCCAAGGCATGGGGCCCCTGAGTGCAGAGCCCCCCAACGAAGGGAGTCCAAGGCCTGGAGCCCCCCCAATGCAAGGAGCCCCCCAAAAGGAGTCCAAGGCATGGGGCCTCTGAGTGCACAGAGCCCCCCAACGAAGGGAGTCCAAGGCATGGGGCCCCTGAATGCAGAGCCCCCCAACGAAGGGAGTCCAAGGCCTGGAGCCCCCCCAATGCAAGGAGCCCCCCAACGAAAGGAGTCCAAGGCATGGGGCCTCTGAGTGCACAGAGCCCCCCAACGAAGGGAGTCCAATGCAGAGCGCCTCCAAAGGAAGAAAGCCATTGCTTGGAGACCCCCAACGGACGGAGCCCCCAAATACATGGAGCCCCCAATGGAAAAGGCCTCGGGAGTCCCCAGAGAGGAGGAGGAGGAGGAGGAGGAGGAGAATATGGGGTCCTCGGTGCGCTATGAGTTTGGTAGTTCCCTTGAAGACGTTTCGTGACCTAACTAGGGAACACCCTCAGGGCCACCTCTGCTCCTCTCTCCCTTCCAGCACGGCATGACTGACGTTCCCTCGTCGGGCCCCGAAACGTCTGCAAGGAAAAAGCCCCCCCTCCAGCTCCGAGACCCCCCCCCAAGGACCCCAGCCCCGTCCTCGGTGGGCTGGGGAATTCTGGGAGTTGAAGTCCACCCACCTTTTCCAAGGCCGGGAAAGCCGGTTGGAAGGCGGCGAGCTGGACGGATGGCTTGGCCTTCCGATCCGGCCCGACTTCGGATCCCTGCCGCCTTCTGGGAAGGCTGGCTGGGGACGATGGGACTTGCCATCCTCTTAAACCTCGTCCTGCGGCAGTCCGCCGTTTTTCAATTCCAGGGCTGAAGTCGGGGGGCGGCGGTCCTCGCCTTCACGACCAGAATTCCTGTTCATGGAGGTTTGCTCTATTTTACGACTTAGTGAATCGCGGCGGTCCTTAAATGAGTCGCACGGTTCTTAAGCGAGTCGGGCTTCCCCTCACCGACTTCCTTCGCCGGACGCTCGCAAAAGGGGATCGCGCGGAACCCCTGGGAGGCTGCGTCCGTCGTGGATGCGAGTCGGTGGCCGAGCAGACGGGGGAGGGTGCAACGGCCGTTAAGCGTGGCAAGCGGAAAGAAGTCCTTTTTTTCCCCCAGTGCCGTCGTGACTCCGAACGGTCACTAAGCAAACTGGGGTTAAGGCAGCCAGAACGATTCACCAGTGGGACGACCTGCCCCCTAGAAATGGCGGGTCCTCCGTCACTGGAGGCTTTTTAAGGACAGATCGGAGAACCTTGGGCAGGGGGTTGGACTAGATCAGTGGTTCTTAACCTGGGCGATATCGCCCCCCAGGGGGCGATTTTGTTTTTCAGGGGGGCGATGGAACGAAAAGGGGCGATGCGGGGGCGAAGGAACAAAAAGGGGGCGATATGGGGGCGATGGAGCAAGAAGTTTTGGGGACACTTTTGAGCCTTCCTCTGCGGCTCCGAGCCTCCTCCGCCATTTGCAGAGAGAGACAGAGACAGAGAGAGGCACTTGCGCTTCCCTTCTCTCTCTCTCTCTCTCTCTCTCTCTCTTTCATGCGGACTTACCCCCTCGCAGGGCTCCTGATTGGCCCTGCGCCCGGGTGCCCCGCCCCCTGGGAGAAGCGTGGGCAGGAAATCCCTTTCCCTGGCTGGCCCCCTCCGAGGTGCACTTGGCCGGGGAGCCGCGTGGGGAAGCCCCGGGATCCCCGCTGGGAGCGGCCCGCCAGAGCCTCAGCTGAGCGGGCCAGCACTCCCACAAGCTGCGGCCCCGAGGAAGAGCAGCCCCTGCGATCCCCAAGTGGCGGGACTGTTGGCCCAGCTGGCCGGGAAGGCGTGCCGGAGTCCCGGCTGCTTTGTCGGCGAAGAATGTGAGGTGAGCAGAAGATGGGGGGGAGAGAGAGAAAGGGAGGGGGGAGGCATTTTCCAACCAGCAGCAGAAGAGCCCCGGCCGGACCCGTGGGAGCGCCTCCTCCTGGGGCCCGGCACTGGCTTCCTTGCCCTCCTCCTCCCCTTCTTCCTCCTGCTGCCCCCCAGGCGGCACTCCCAGCTGGGGCGGCGGCCAGCGGGGGCATCCCCGGGCCGCTCCCTGGGCTCCCCCGTGGGCTCGACATTCACAGGAAGGGGGGAAGCATGCTCCAGGCGACGGACGTCGCACAGCCTGTCGCACAGCCAGACGCCAGTGGGTCGCGGATTGCCGGGAGCGCCGGGTGGTGCGGAGCGGCCCCAGCTCTTCCAGCACGACGGACCTACCGGTGGCACAGGAGGCTCCATCATCGGTCCTGGTGGGAGGCGGATGATTGCCCCGGTTCCGACCGAGGATGCCGGCGGCGCGGGAGGTTTGGCGATGCAGTCGACGGGGTGGGGCGTTCCGTGGATGCCCCACGGCCCGCGACTTGAGCCCGGGGACGCCGGCAGCACGTGGGACGGCCTGCCAACATGACCGTGAGCCGGGGTGTCCCCGCAGGCCCGGCGGCCAGCAGAGCTGGGTGCCTCCAGCGGCGACGGGGTCTGGCGAGGCCACCGCAAGCCAGGGGTGGGCCTGCAGTCCGGAGCGAGAGACGCGGCTAGGGAGAAATGCATGCGCTGGATGGCGGTGGAAGGGAGGCTGGGTCCCGGATGGCTGCTTTTCACGGCCAAACGCCGGATGCTGGGCAATTGACTGGGGTGGAACAGCAGACTGGGGGGAGGCGTGTCTCCCCAGGCCGCTCCCTGGGCAGCATCACTCCGGACTGCGGCCCCGCTCCTGGCCTGCGGTGGCCTCGCCAGACCCCCTGTCGCCGCTGAAGGTACCCAGCTCCGCTGTCCGTCGGGCCTGCGGGGATGCCCCGGCTGACGGTCACGTGACAATTTTAAAGGAAACAAAAAAAAGTGTTTGCATAAACTGAAGAATTATTTCCTATGTTGTGATTAAGAGGTTATGTTGGGGGAGGGGGGCGATGACAACTTCCTCATTGGCTCAAGGGGGCGATTCGTTGAAAAAGGTTAAGAACCACTGGACTAGATGACCTCCAGGGTCCCTTCGAATTTGTGTAATTCTATAAAAGTCTCGGCTGGAGCAGGGGATTGTACTAGAAGACCTCCCAGGTCTGTACTTCTGTAAGGGTCTTCCTGCTTGAGCAGGGGGTTGGACTGGATGACCTCCAGGGTCCCTTCCAACTCTGTCCTTCTCTGATTCTGTCAGGGTCTCCTCCTGTCCTTCTCTGATTCTATAAGGTTCTCTTGCTTAAGCAGAGGGTTGGACTAGATGACCTCCGAATGTCCCTTCCAACTCTGGTATTCTATCATTCTGTAACGGTCTCCTGCTCGAGCAGGGGGTTGGACTAGATGACCCCAGGGTCCCTTCGAATTGGTGTAATCCTATAAAAGTCTCTGCTTGAGCAGGGGGTTGGACTAGAAGACCTCCAAGGTCCCCTCCAACTCTATCCTTCTGTAAGGGTCCTCCTGCTTGAGCAGGGGGTTGGACCGGATGACCTCCAAGGTCCCCTCCAGCTCTGTACTTCTGTAAAGGTCTCCTGCTTTGAGCAGGGGGTTGGACTGGATGGCCTCTAGGGTCCCTTCCAACTCTGTCCTTCTCTGATTCTATAAGGTTTTCTTGCTTAAGCAGGGGGTTAGACTAGATGACCTCCAAGGTCCCTTCCAACTCTGTACTTCTGTAAGGGTATCCTGCTTGAGCAGAGGATTGGACTAGAGGACCTCCAAGGTCCCTTCCAACTCTGTCCTTCTATGATTCTGTAAGGATCTGCTTGAGCAGGGGTTTGGACTAGATGACCTCCAAGGTCCCTTCCAACTCTGGTATTCTATCATCCTGTAACGGTCTCCTGCTTAAGCAGGGGGTTGGACTGGATGACCTCCAGAGTCCCTTCCAACCCTTTCCTTCTATGATTCTGTCAGGGTCTCCTGCTTGAGCAGGGGGTTGGACTAGAGGACCTTCAAGGTCCCTTCCGACTCTGTCATTTTATGATCCCGTTAAGGTTCTCCTGGTCGAGCTGGGGGCTGGACTGGATGACCTCCAAGGTCCCTTCCGACTCTGTCCTTCTGTGATTCTGTAAGGAGTTTTACACCCGGAGTCCTTTGCTGGGACCTCCCCTCCCTTCTGCTCCCAGCTGGATCGGCATCTTACCTCTTCTACATGAATTCAAGGAGAACATCTCTGGCAGACCCAAATGATCCAATTCCTGGAAGAAAGAAGGAGAGAAAGAGAGAGAAAACGATATAAATATATATATAATCCACATAAATATAAAACTCTTATCAATTTCCACAATCCATCCATCCCTCAATCCCTCAATCAAATTAAGGCAGTTCTCGACTTCCGACAATAGTTACGGGAGAAGTTCGCGACGCGAACTCGCCCCCCCCGCTTTGACCACTTTTCCGCCCACCGTTGCTAAGCGAATCACGGCGGCGGGTAAGGGGAGTCCCACAGTCGTTCCGTGAATCTGGCCTGGTCCCTCCCCCCCCATTGACTTTGCTCGCGTCGGAACGTTGCAGAAGCCGATCGCGTGACCTCGGGACAACGAAACCGTCATATAGGCGAGTCAGTCGCCGAGCATCTGAAGTTGGACCACCCGGCTGTGGGGGGGGGGGAGGATGCGCGCAACGGTTGTTAAGCGAGTGGACGGATGGATGCACGAGTGACGCTCTCCTTCATCAGGACACGAATGGAGTCAAGGAAAGAACCAACGAACACGGGAGTTAGATTCTCCCGCAGGATTAAAATCTAAGGAAGGAAGGAAGGACTGAATGTATGTAGGATAGAAGAGGGAGGGAGGGAGGGAGGGAGGGAGATGAATGAGTTATGGCCCTCTGTAGGATAAAAACGGAATGAATGAATGAATGAATGAACGTTTCAAGTTATGCTCACCTGCAGGACAAAAATGGAATGAATGAATGAATGGGTTACATTTTCTTATAGAAATTTAAGGAATGAATGAATGAATGAATGAACTAACGAATGAACGGACCATTAGAGATGAATGAGTTATGGCCTTCGGATAAAATGGAATGAATGAATGAACTAACGAATGAACGGACCATTAGAGATGAATGAGTTATGGCCTTCAGTAGGATAAAATGGAATGAATGAATGAATGAATGAATGAATGGATGTATATATTATGCTCACCGGTGCAGGACAAAAATTTAATGAATGAATGAGTGAATGAATGAATGAATGAACGAATGGGTTATAGTTTCTGATAGAAATTTAATGAATGAATGAGTGAATGTATAAGTTATATTTTCTTATAGAAATTTTAAGGAATGAATGAATGAATGAACTAACAAATGAACAGACCATTAGAGACGATTGAATTACGGTCTCCTGGAGAATAAAAATCAAATGAACGAATGAACGAACGTATGAGTTTTGTCTTCTTATAGGATAGAAATTTAATGAATGAATGAATGAATGAAGTAACGGACCATTAGAGACGAATGAGTTATGGATAAAAATGGAATGAATGAATGAATGAACGAACGAACGTATAAGTTATGCTCACCTGTGGGACAAAAATTGAATGAATGAATGAACGAACGGGTTACATTTTCTTATAGAAATTTAAGGAATGAATGAATGAACTAACAAATGAGCAGACCGTTAAAGACGAAGGAGTTATGGCCTTCTGTAGGATAAAAATGGAATGAACGAACGAACGGGTTATATTTTCTTATAGAAATTTAAGGAATGAATGAATGTACGTATGAGTTATATTTTCTTATGGAAATTTAAGGAATGAATGAATGAATGAATGTATAAGTTATGCTCACCGGCAGGACAAAATTTAAACGAATGAACGAACGGATGAATGAACCAACGAACGTTTCAGTTACGCTCACTTCCAGGGCAAAAATCAAAATGAATGAATGTCTCTGGAGATGTCTCAGTCCACCAGGTCATAGTTGCACCTGGGAGAGGTAGAAAGCCAAGCCCTCAACTCCTCCACGGGAATTCCACCCCCCCTCCCCGCTATAGGTAATGAGGACGAGATACTTGGGTCAAGATCCAAACACAGGAATTGGAAGCCTTCGCCAAACGCATCAACTCGGCGGGCAGATACATCAAATTCCCGCAGGAAGATGTTAAGGAAGCTAGTCTGGGCAGCCTGGACGGGACAGCCATTTGTCTGAAACGGTATAGGGCTTCCTGCCTCAGCAGGGGGTTGGACTAGATGACCTCCAAGGTCCCTTCCAACTTTATTAATTATTATTATTATTATTTTTGTAAAGTAAAAAAAAAAAAGGTGCCGGAACTCACACAGGTCATACAACCCGCCTTGCCTACCCTACAAGGTTCCATCCAAAAAAGGTGCCGGAACTCCGTTCTGGGCGTTCTATGAGAAAAAAAGCCCTGATTATTATTATTAAGAAACTGGACAGCCATTTGTCTGAAACGGTATAGGGTTTCCTGCCTGAGCAGGGGGTTGGACTAGATGACTTCCAAGGTCCCTTCCAACTATTATTATTATATTATTATTATTATTATTATTTTATTAATATTATGAAACTGGACAGCCATTTGTCTGAAACGGTATAGGGTTTCCTGCCTGAGCAGGGGGTTGGACTAGATGACCTCCAAGGTCCCTTCCAACTCTATTATTATCATTATTATTATTATTATTATTATTATATTATTATTATTATTATTTTATTAATATTATGAAACTGGACAGCCATTTGTCTGAAACGGTATAGGGTTTCCTGCCTGAGCAGGGGGTTGGACTAGATGACCTCCAAGGTCCCTTCCAACTTTACGATTATTTTTTGTTATTGTTATTATTAGTCGAGCCTTCCTGGACGGTGCAGTATACCTTAAGGCAGAAGCCTTCACAGTGAAGTTTATGGAAACACACACACACACACAAAAACGGATCAAGATTTACATTTTGATTCCCGCCACCCACTGTACTACACGACGGGAGTCCTGACAAGCCGACCCCGCCGAGCGGAAGGCAAAGATGGGAAAGAAAACAACAACAGCCTAAAACACAACAAGGAAGGCCTCAGAACTCGGGGCCGTCCCAAGTGGGCCTTCGTCAAATCCCCCCCCCCCCAAAAAAAAACCCCACATCCCAGCAGGAGCTGCTCCGTAACGGAAAAAGAAGAGAACCACCAATGAGGCAAGGTTGTCATTCCTCACGTTGTGGGAATGTCGGAAAAAGCTCCGGGGGACCTTCGGACAACACGACCTACGTGCAGACTTCAAAAGCCAAGAATACGAAAGGGTATACAGGGTTTCCTGCCTGAGCAGGGGGGTTGGGCTAGATGACCTCCGAGGTCCCTTCCCACTCTGTACTTCTGTAAGGATTTTCTGCCCGAGCAGGGGGTTGGACTAGATGACCTCCGAGATCCTTTCCGTCATTCCGTGATTCTGTAAGGGTCTCCTGCTCGAGCAGGGGGTTGGTCTAGATGACCTCCGAGATCCCATCCAACTCTGTAAGGATCTCCTGCTTGAGAAAGGGGTAGGACTAGATGACCTCCAAGGTCCCTTCCCTCTCTGTCATTCTGCGATTCTGTAAGGATCTCTTGCTCGAGCAGGGGGTTGGACTAGATGCCCTCTAAGGTCCCTTCCATCTGTGTCATTCTGCGATTCTGTAAGGATCTCCTGCTTGAGAAGGGGGTTGGAGTAGATGACCTCCAAGGTCCCTTGCAATGTTATTGTTGTTTTATCGTTATTTTGAAGGCAGAAACCTGTCCACCCCGGGATAAAACACGCAAGACACAAACTGAGCAATTATTTATTATTAATAATTATTAATTATTATTATGGCAGAAGCTTGTCCACCCCAGGGATAAAACACGCAAGACACAAACTGCAATTATTTATTATTATTATTATTTATTTATTAATTATTATTATTATTATTATTATGGCAGAAGCTTGTCCACCCCAGGGATAAAACACGGAAGACACAAACTGCAATTATTTATTATTATTATTATTATTATTATTATTATTATATTATGGCAGAAGCTTGTCCACCCCAGGGATAAAACACGCAAGACACAAACTGAGCAATTATTTATTATTTATATTTATATTATTATTATTATATTATTATTTATTTATCATCATCATCATCATCATGACGAAGGCAGAAGCTTGTCCACCCCAGGGATAAAGCCCCCAAGACACCAACTGAGCAACGTGCCACGTGCAGCTCAACGCAGCCAGCCACCTGCAGATCACCACATTGGGGATACAAAACAACCCCCTTCCCCAGCTCACGGCACAACAGCAGAACAAACCCAATCGGGGGACCAGGTTCAGCTGTCAATCTGCGTTTTTTGAAAGACAGGGGCCCGTCTCTCCCGAGGACTGCAAAAGTCCACCTTTTGGACCGAGAGGACGGCTGGTTTTTTTTTTTTTTCTAAATATATTTTATTAGATTTTTATAGGGGTAAAAGGGTTACATCAGAGTGCTTAGGAACCACCGTGGAGGTGGGTATATTGAACATCCAAAAAAAAAAGAAAAACAATCACAAATATATAGCCCAAATCAATTCATTTAAAATTCCCTCTCTAATTCCCTCATTTAGTCTTGCACATTCAGATTAATACATTTCTATATAAGCTTCAAACAATCCTATCAAATATCACTCACATTTCAATTCTAAAGATCCAGGTCCTGTTTTTAAGCTTTACTAACTTACAATTACCATATTCCAATTGGCCTTAGATAGACATATTATTAACACTTCGGGTGTCCTTTTTTTTTTTACATAGTAATTATATCTGGTATATTATTCCCGCAATAATATTCTTATATTTTCTTCATTAATACCATTTCTTCTCTTGTCACCCATCCCTCTTGTTCTCCGTCTATTTCGAAATAATTATCTTAAAGTAAAAATATCAAACTAACAAATAGATTTCTATCTAATTTAAGTATATATTCTATCAATTCATCTATTTCTATGAAAATCTTTTTAAACCAGTAAATAAAGTTTACCTCTCCAGTAATTATGTTTAAAACAAAGTATTGTTACAAAGGGTATCCTCTTAGAAATTTCACGTGCTCCATTAGATATTAACTCAGTCAAAAAATCAAAGCCTTTTTAAACCCATTAAATAAAACTTTAAAATACATTTTTAAATCTAACTCTAGGTTTCTTTCTGTGCCATAACGGTTTCCATAATAAAATTCCTGCATCATCAAACCACAATATTAAAAGGTCCATATTCTTTAACGCTTCAGATTGGTCAAAGTTCCCTTTCCTTTCTTCTAGTAGCCTTTGGATGGTAAAAGCCGTTTTATTCCATGTTATATTTGCCAGTTGTTTATCCACCTTTTCACAATTTTCAATAACTTGTATCTGAGTGTCAGTCTCTGTTGATGTTAATGCTTCAGACATCTCCGTTAAAGTTATTCTTTGATCGTCAGGCTTCTCCATAGATTGCGTTTGGAGTTATATAAAGTTAATTTGTTCTTTGGTTTCCAGTTTCTCTCAGTGTAGTTTCATAGTTGAGTTGTTGACGTGGTTCCTCTTTAGGTTGTACATATTGTTCACTAATCTCTTTGGCGCCAATCTGCTTCTTCTGCGCTGTCTTTCGGTCTATGATTTGATCTGTCAAAGTTTGAAAGTAAGAGTTCATATCCTCTGTGGCTTCCAAAATTTTTTCCAATATGAGCTCATAGTCCAGCTGTGTGTTAGGTTCCATATCAGTAGTAGAAGGATTTTTTAATCTTTTAGAGAAGGCTCTATTTCGTAGAAATCAAACAAATGTTCACCTCCAATTTTCAATAGACCAGCTGTTTCAGTTATCTTATGCTTATCCTCTTTTGAAGGTCATAGCCATTCCCAGCCATAAAAAAAATATACAATTGCAGTACCACTTTTTGACACAAGATGTCCTCAGCAGATCATAAAATCTTTTTTTCTTTTTCTTTCCAAATTAATAGATTTTTTATTTTTCGTGTTGAAAAAGAAGAAAGGCCTCTCCAAAGTAATAGATGCGTAGTTATAACAATAACAATCAAGAATAAAATGTTTTCAGGTCCCCTCAGTATTCCAAAATTTAAATAGTCCATAAAAAATTAACTGTTTTTTTTTTTTTTTCTTTTCCAAAGCTGTTTTTCCCGAATGCCCAAACGCTGCTCCCTCACAGCAGGGAAGTAATTCAAACACAAAAGCTTTTGACAGGAGAGTAATTAGGGAAAAAAGGGGTAGGAAAGGTCTCACCCGGATTCTCCACGGGGGTTCTTTACGCTTAGTTGTTCTTCTGGCTTTCAGCTGGTGCGACGAAGTGATCGTCCATTTTGCTGGCCGATCTTTTCCTCCGACGGCCCTAAGGAGATAGCTCGAACTAGGGAGAGCTGCCGCTCTTCCCCAGTCAAGCAGGAGCCTCCTCAAGCGGTGGTCGCCTCTACGGGGCGACTTTCGACCCGGTTAAGGGTCTACCGGCAAAGGGAAAGCAGCCGGTGGGAGAGACGGCTCTCTCCGTGCGACTGCGTGTGTCGCGATCCGGAACCGGAAGCCAGGACGGCTGGTTTTGAAAGAGGAGGTTCAAGAGGCCACCTAGGTCAAAATTGGACCACCCTCCCTCAACGGACGGGGAGGGAGAAGGCATCAACTACCTTCCGTCCACAACACAATCCTTTCGGGCCGTTCGGAGGAGGCTCCAGACCCATTTTGCGCCACTCAGATGAACTCCCGAGGACCCAGGTCAGCCTCCAACGCCTCGCTCAAAGGAGGCCAAAGGACCAGCTGTCTGCAAGGAGTATAAATACTCCCCATTTCCCCACCATCCAGGCAGAGCGGAAGAAGCTTCTTCCGGGGAGAAGGGAAATGTCTTCAAAGGAAAAAAAACAAGAGAAGTCCGGTTGCCTAGTGAAAAAAAATCACCTGTGGGGCGGAGGAAGGAAGGAAGGAACGTCTAAGTGATGCTCACCTGCAGGACACAGATTGATTGATTGATTGATTGATTGATTGATTGATTGATTGAATGAATGAATGAATGAATGAATGAATGAATGAACGTATAAGTTATGCTCACCTGCAGGAAGGAAGGAAGGAAGGAAGGAAAGAGAACAGGAAGGAATGAACTTGTAAGTTATGCTCACCTGAAGGATGAAAATTGAATGATTGATTGATTGAATGAAAATGGCAGGAAGGCAGGAAGGGTAATGGGTAGGTGGTGGTCAGGGGGAGAAGGAAGGAAGGAAGGAAGGAAGGAAGGAAGGAAGGAAGGAAGGAAGGAAGGAAGGAAGGAAGGAACCTGTAAGTTATGCTCACCTGGAGGACAAAAACTGAATGAATGAATGAATGAATGAATGAATGAATGAACGTGTAAGTTATGCTCACCTGCAGGATGAAAATTGAATGAATGAATGATGAATGAATGAACGTATAAGTTATGCTCACCTGCAGGAAGGAAGGAAGGAAGGAAGGAAGGAAGGAAGGAAGGAAGGAAGGAAGGAAGGAAGGAAGGAAGGAAGGAAGGAAGGAAGGAAGGAAGGAACCTGTAAGTTATGCTCACCTGGAGGAGAAAAATTGAATGAATGAATGAATGAATGAACGTGTAAGTTATGCTCACCTGCAGGATGAAAATTGAATGAATGAATGATGAATGAATGAACGAACGTATAAGTTATGCTCACCTGCAGGAAGGAAGGAAGGAAGGAAGGAAGGAAGGAAGGAAGGAAGGAAGGAAGGAAGGAAGGAAGGAAGGAAGGAAGGAAGGAAGGAAGGAAGGAAGGAACCTGTAAGTTATGCTCACCTGGAGGAGAAAAATTGAATGAATGAATGAATGAATGAACGTGTAAGTTATGCTCACCTGCAGGATGAAAATTGAAGGAAGGAAGGAAGGAAGGAAAGAAGGAACGAAGGAAGGAAGGAAAGAAAAAAAGAAGGAAGGAAAGAAAAAAGGACGGAATAACAGTGGGAAGTTACCCTGGAGGTCATCTAGCACAACCCCCTGCTTGAGCAGGAGAGTCTTACAGAATCACGGAAGAACAGAGTGAGAAGGAGCCCTGGAGGTCATCTAGCACAACCCCCTGCTTGAGCAGGAGAGTCTTACAGAATCACGGAAGAACAGTGGGAAGGTACCCTGGAGGTCATCCAGTCCAACCCCCTGCTTGAGCAGGAGAGTCTTACAGAATCACGGAAGAACAGAGTGAGAAGGAGCCCTGGAGGTCATCTAGCACAACCCCCTGCTTGAGCAGGAGAGTCTTACAGAATCACGGAAGAACAGTGGGAAGGTACCCTGGAGGTCATCCAGTCCAACCCCCTGCTTGAGCAGGAGAGTCTTACAGAATCACGGAAGAACAGAGTGGGAAGGAGCCCTGGAGGTCATCTAGCACAACCCCCTGCTTGAGCAGGAGAGTTTTACACAATCACGGAAGAACAGAGATGGAAGGGACCTCGGAGGTCATCTAGTCCAACCCCCTGCTTCAGCAGGAGAGTCTTACACAATCACGGAATAACGGAGATGGAAGGGACCTCAGAGGTCATCTAGTCCAACCCCCTGCTTGAGCAGGAGAGTCTTACAGAATCACGGAAGAACAGAGTGGGAAGGGATCTCGGAGGTCATCCAGTCCAACCCCCTGCTGGAGCAGGAGAGTCTTACACAATCACGGAAGAACAGAGTGGAAAGGGACCTTGGAGGTCCTCTAGTCTCACCCCCTGCTCAAGCAGGAGGCCCTCTACCGTTTCAGACAAGTGGCTGTCCAATCCCTTTTGGAAAACCTCCAGTGTTGGAACAGCTGCCACTTCTGGTGGCGAGCCGTTCCACTGGTTCAATTGTTCCCACGGTCAGGAAATCCCTCCTTAGTTCCAGGCTGCTTCTCTCCGATGGGTTGCCACCTGCTACTTCCGTGGTGCTTTGGGGAGCAGATGGGCACCCCCTCTTTTCTTTGGGGCAGCCCCCCAAATATTAGCAGGGGGTATCGTGTCTCCTGTCGTCCTCCTTTTCATTCAACTAGCCATCCCCAATTCCTTCAAGCGTCCGTCGTATGTTTTATCCTCCAGTCCAGGGGTCTTCACGGTTGGCTTTGATTGTGGAAGCCCAGATTAAAATTCTCACCAGACTGGAGAATGTATGTGTGTATGTGTGTTTATATATGTATATACGTATATATATATACACACACACACACATATATGTATATACGTATATACATATACATATACACATATACACACATACATACATACATACATACATACATATATCTGTAAATTTAATTTTGCTGACAAAGTTAAAGGGAGACACATATACACATATATATGTGTGTGTGTTTGAAAGTATATATGCATGCATGTATATGTATGTGTGTGTGTATATATATATATATATATATATATATATATATATATATATACATACATACACACACACACATATATACATGCATGCATACTTTCACACACATATACATACATACATGTACATATATATACATACACACAGATACACATATACACACACACACATATATGCACATATATTCTCACACACACACACGCACACACACACGTGTTGTGGGTGTTTGATCACTTACAAAGAGACTGGGCTGCCACATGTCAGAAACCCCAAAGCCAGCCAGCCAGCCAGCCAGCCAGCCAGCCAGCCTGCCTGCCTTCCTTCCTTCCTTCCTTCCTTCCTCCTCTCCACACACCCCTCCCTTCTAGCACTGATGACGTTCCCTAGTTGGGTCCTGAAACGTCTGCAAGAAAACCACCCAGCTGAGAGAGCACTAAGGACCTCATAGTCCTTCCTTCCTTCCTTCCTCCTCTCCACACACCCCTCCCTTCTAGCACTGATGACGTTCCCTAGTTGGGTCATGAAACGTCTGCAAGGAAACCACCCAGCTCAGAGAGCACCAGGGACCCCACAGTCCTTTTCTCTTTCTCTTTCTCCTCTTCCTCCTCCTCCTTCTCCTCTCCACACACCCCTCCCTTCTAGCACTGATGACGTTCCCTAGTTGGGTCCTGAAACGTCTGCAAGGAAACCACCCAGCTCAGAGACCCCCCCAAGGACCCCTCCTCTTCCTGTCCAAAAGCAGATCTGGGCAGGAAATCCTGGCCAGGCAAATGGGGGGGGGGCTTCTTAGCATCCCTACACCAGCCCCCTCCCCCCCAAAAGTTAATTAATTAATCAATTAAAGTTAATTAATCTTACAGGCAGCCCCCCACCCCATATTAGCTCCTCCTACCTAGACAGACACCCCCCTCTCGTCCCCCAAAAAACAGCTCAACCAACCCCCCCCTCTTCTGCAAATCCAGATCCCCCCTTGGAAAGACCCCCGAGAATTGCCCAGTTGGGGGGGGTCCTCGCAGCCCCTCCCCCAAAGGCATAAAATCAGTCAAGGGGACCCTTTCACCTTCCACCCATTGGCCGCCCCCCCCTCAGCCGACGGTCCCCTCAGAAAGAACGGCAGCCCCCTCCCCCAAAATAACCCAGAGGCCGGACCCCTCCCCAAAAATATCATTTAAGGGACCCTTTCATTTTTCGGCCAGCCCCCCAATTACCAGAGCTCCCCAGACAGAAGCCCCCTCCTCAGTTTGCAAACCCCCCCTCCCCTTAGAAAGAAGACTTGAAGCAAAGGCTGGGGGTCTTTGTAGCCACCTCCCTCAAAATCACATCAGATCCAGGCAGAAGATGGCCAATTCGGGGGGGGGGTCCTCAGCATGCCCAGGGGCCAGACTCCCCCCCCCAAAAAACCAGTTATAGGACCCCATCATCTTTCAGCCAGCCCCCAGACCCATTCCTCAAATGCACCTCCGCCCCTCTCTTTTGCAGCCCCCCCAATCATTGAATCCCACCCACCCAATATCAGCCCCCCCCAGACAGACCCCATCCCTCAGCAAACCTCCCCCAGAAAGTGTAGCAGCCCCCTCCCCCAAATAAAACCAGATCCAGAGGCCAGACCCCCTCAAATCATTTATGGACCCCTTCCTCTCCCAGATAGACCTCCACCCATATCAGACCCCCTCCTAAGCCTGCAGAACCCCCCCCGCAGAAAAATTGCAGCCCCCTCCCCTCAAAATAAGACAGGATCCAGAGGCCAGACCCCCCCCAAATCATTTATGGACTCCTCCCTTCCCAGATAGACCTCCCCCAGACAGACCCCCTTCCTCAGCCTGGAAAGCCCCCCCCCCCGAAGAGTAGCAGCCCCCTCCCCTCACAATAAGACAGCAGCCAGAGGCCAGACCCCCCCCAAAATCATTTAGGGGACTCCTCCCTCTCCCAGATAGACCTCCCCCAGACAGACCCCTTTCTCAGCCTGCAAGCCCCCCCCTAGAAGAGTAGCAGCCCCCTCCCTCAAATAAGACAGGATCCAGAGGCCAGACCCCCCCCCTCAAATCATTTCTGGGACCCCTTCATCTTCCAGATAGACCCTCCACCCAATATCAGCCCCCCTCTAAGCCTGCAAAGACCCCCCCAGAAAGAAAGCATAGCAGCCCCCTCCCCCCAAATAAAACCAGATCCAGAGGCCAGACCCCCCCTCAAATCATTTCTGGGACCCCCTTCCTCTCCCACATAGCCCCCCCACCCAATATCAGCCCCCCCAGACAGACCCCCTTCCTCAGCCTGCAAAGCCCCCCTAGAAAGAGTAGCAGCCCCCTCCCCCTCAAAATAAGACAGGATTGAGGCCAGACCCCCCCCCCAAATCATTTAGGGGACCCTCCCTCTCCCACTTAGCCCCCCCACCCAATATCAGCCCCCCCCCAGACAGACCCCCTTCCTCAGCCTGCAAAGCCCCCCTTAGAAAGAGTAGCAGCCCCGTCCCCTCAAAATAAGACAGGATTCAGAGGCCAACCCCCCCCAAATCATTTAGGGGACCCCTCCCTCTCCCAGCTAGGCCCCCACCCAACATCAGACCCCCCCCCAGCCTGAGCCCCCAGACCCATTCCTCAAATGCAATCCCAGATCCCCCTTTTTAGCAGACCCCCCCCAAATGATCCAAGGGACCCTTTCATCTTCCAGTTAGGCCCCCACCCACCCAATTTTAGGGAACCCCCCTCTAGTCACCCCTTGAAGGCGAGGAGGGGTCCCTCCCCTCCGCCCCCCTTGACCCCCCGCCCAGGGGAGACCCTCCCCCTCCCTCCGAGACGCCGGACCCCCCTCCCCTCCCCGCACACAGACACACAATGGCGGCGTCTGCGGCCTACCCGAAAGGGCCCCACCGACCTGCTTCCCACCGCGGCTCTGCAGCCACCCAGGCGCCGGGCGAGCGGAGGCGGCGCGCCGGAGGATCGTCTGGCCGGCCGGTGCGCGGCTTTTCCCCTCCCCTCGCCGGAGGCCGGAAACTACGATTCCCGGCGTGCCTCGCGGCGGCCGCGCGACGCACGTCGGCGTCAGGGCGGGGCCTGCGCGCCGCTTTTCCCCCCACACACGTACACGTGCACAGCCATCAAAGGAGGCCCGGACTACGACTCCCGGCCTGCCTCGCGGCACGAAATGACGTCGGCGCAAGGGCGGCCGGCCAGCCGTGGAGAGGGCGGGGCCGGGGTGCCGCTTTTCCCTCCCCATCACAGGAGGCCAGGACTACGACTCCCGGCGTGCCGCGCGGCACGAAATGACGTCGCGCGAACGGGAGGGCGGGGCCGGCGCGCTGCTAGGCGACGGAGCACGCCGACGGAGGGCGGAGCCGCGCCGAGGAGGGAGGGGGGGAAAGCAGGGAGGAGGAGGAGGAGGAGGAGCGGCGGCCGGTAAGTGGAACGAGGCTGCGGCCTGGCAGGCGTAAGTCCGTCAGGTCGAGGCCTGCTTTCCCCTTCCCCCCCCGGGCGTTGCCTGGGGTCCCCGTCCCCCCAAAAGTCCTGGCCGGGGGGGGGAGGGAAGAGGAGGGATTCCCCCCCCCCTTTCATTTATTTTCTGAGGAGATTTTCAGCCTGTCAAGATTTCTCCGAAGCCGCGCGGGGAGGCCTCGACTTACGACCGTCGCCGGAGGGGGCCCTCCGGAGTCGTCGCCCCTCCCCCCCTCCCCGCTTAACGGCCGGTTTTCTCCCTCCACGACCGTTTTCCTCGCTGAACGGCCGTTTTTCAGCCTCAACGACCGTTTTTCACACTTAGCGACCATTTCTCATAACTCAATGACCATTTTCCTCGCTGAACGACCGTTTTTCTCCCTCAACGACCGTTTTCCTCGCTGAACGACCGTTTTCCTCGCTGAACGACCGTTTTTCTCCCTCAGCGACCGTTTTCCTCGCTGAACGACCGTTTTTCTCCCTCAGTGACTGTTTTTCTCCCTCAACGACCGTTTTTCTCAACGACCGTTTTTCTCCCTCAACGACCGTTTTCCTCACTGAACGACCGTTTTTCTCCCTCAACGACCGTTTTCCTTCCTCAACTACCATGTTCCTCGTTGAACGACCGTTTTTCACACTTAACGACCATTTCTCATAACTCAATGGCCGTTTTTCAGCCCCAACGACCGTTTTCCTCACTGAATGGCCGTTTTTCACGCCAACGACCATTTTTCACCCTTAATGACCGTTTTTCACTCTTAATGACTGTTTTTCATACTCAAGGGCCGTTTTTCAGCCTCAACGACCCTCTTTCACCCTCAATGGCTGTTTTTCACACTTAACGACCATTTTTCACACTTAACCACCCTTTTTTTTAGTCTCCACTGCTGTTTTTCACCTTCAACCGCCGTTTTTCACCCTTAATGACTTTCTCACATTTAACGGCCATTTTTCACACACCGTGGCCTTTTTCAGCCTCAACGACCGTTTTTCACACAACGGTCCTTTTTTTTTTAGTCTCCACTGCTGTTTTTCACCCTCAATGCCCATTTTTCAACCCTCAAGCGCCGTTTTTCACCGTTAATCACCATTTTTCACCCTTAACTGCTGTTTTTCACTCTTAACGACCTTTTTTTCAGTCTCCGCCATTTTTCTCCCTCAACGACTGTTTTTCTCACTGAACGACTGTTTTGCAGCCTCAACGACCGTTTTTCACTCTCAACCGCCGTTTTTCACTCTTAAATGACTTTTTTCACACTTAACGACCATTTTTCACACTCAATGGCCGTTTTTCACACTGAATGACCGTTTTTCACTCTCCGACCCTTTTTTCACTCTCCGTGACCGCTTTTTAACCCTTAACAATGTTTTCACGCTTAATGACTGTTTTTTTCAGTCTCTACGACCGTTTTTCTCCCTCAACAACCGTTTTTCACACTCCGTGCCGTTTTTCACCCTGAACGGCTGTTTTTCACAATCATTGACCGTTTTTCACCTTTCGCCCGACCTCAACATCCGTTTTTCATACTCAGTGGCCCATCGTAGCATCCTCCCGGTCATGGGATCAAAATTCAGACGCTTGGCAGCCACTCGTATTTACGACGGTTGCAGTATCCTGGAGTCAGGTGATCCCGTTTTGCGACCTTCCGACCAAGCAAGAAAGCCTGATTCACTTAACAACCGTGGTACTCATTTCACCGGTGCTGGGATTCACTTAACCACCCTGGCAAGAAAGGTCGCAAAATGGGGTAAACTTCTCCGAACAAATGTTTTGCTTAGCGAAAGAGAAATGTAGGACACAATTGTGGTTGTAAGTCGAGGACTTCCTGTATTTCTCAGCTTTGGTCACTTTCCGATGAGTTGACTCCGACTCCCAGAATTCCCTGGCTGGGAGACTCTGGGTTGAGAACCACCTCAGATTGCTTTTGTCTGGGACTTCTGATTCGAAATCCGCCCTTATTTTTGAACTCTTTTCCATCCAGGTTGAATGTGGGAATGCCTCTTGGCGTGAACATGATCATCTGGGAGAGTTGGGTCAAGATGAAGGTAAGAGCCTGTTAGGATTGTTGGCTTTTTAGACAAGACTTTATTGTGTAGATATATATATGTTTACTCTGTGTGTGTGTGTGCGTACACAGACACACACACACATAAATATATATATATATACATATACATGCAGTATACATATATGTGTGTGTGTGTATGTATGTGTATATATACACACACACAAACACAAACATACATACACACATATATATGTACTATACATACATAATATATATACTACATATATAAATATAAAATATATAAACAGACATAATACATGTATAAATATATTGTATGTAAAATATATATACACATATAGATATAAATATGTATTATATGTAATATATGCACACTACACATATATAAATATATGTAATACACAAAGACAGTATAATTTGTATATGTATCTGCTATACACAAACATACACATTACATATATAATATATATTTACATTCATATATGTATGTTTTATACATGTGTGTATATATTGTTGTTGTTGTTAGTTGCGAAGTCGTGTCCGACCCATCGCGACCCCATGGACAACGTTCCTCCAGGCCTTCCTGTCCTCTACCATCTTCTGGAGTCCATTTAAGCTCACGCCTACTGCTTCAGTGACTCCATCCAGCCACCTCATTCTCTGTCGTCCCCTTCTTCCATTGCCCTCCATCTTTCCCAGCATCAGGCTCTTCTCCAGTGAGTCCTTCCTTCTCATTAGGTGGCCAAAGTACTTGAGTTTCAACTTCAGGATCTGGCCTTCTAAAGAGCAGTCAGGGGTTGATCTCCTCTAGGACTGACCGGTTTGATCGCCTTGCAGTCCAGGGGACTCGCAGGAGTCTTCTCCAGCACCAGAGTTCAAAGGCCTCAATTCTTGGCGTTCAGCCTTTCTTATGGTCCAGCTTTCACAGCCATACATTGCAACTGGGAAAACCATGGCCTTGACTATACGTACTTTTGTTGGCAGGGTGATGTCTCTGCTTTTTAGTATGCTGTCTAAATTTGCCATAGCTTTCCTCCCCAGGAGTAAGCGTCTTTTAATTTCTTGGCTGCAGTCCCCATCTGTGGTGATCTTAGAGCCCAGGAAGATAAAATCTGTCACTACCTCCATTTCTTCCCCATCTATTTGCCAGGAATTGAGAGGGCCGGATGCCATGATTTTGGTTTTCTTAATGTTGAGTTTCAAGCCAACTTTTGCACTCTCCTTCTTCACCTGCATCAAGAGGCTCTTTAGTTCCTCTTCACTTTCTGCCAATAGAGTGGTATCATCTGCATATCTTAGGTTGTCTGATATTTCTCCCGGCAATCTTAATTCCAACTTTTGATTCATCTAGCCCTGCCTTTCTCATGATGTGCTCTGCATATAAGTTAAATAGGCAGGGCGACAGAATACAGCCTTGCCGGACTCCTTTCCCAATTTTGAACCAATCAGTGGTTCCGTGTCCAGTTCTCACTGTTGCTTCTTGACCCGCATATAGGTTTCTCAAGAGACAAATAAGATGGTCTGGTACTCCCATCTCTTTGAGAACTTGCCACAATTTGTTGTGATCCACACAATCAAAGGCTTTAGCATAGTCAATGAAGCAGAAGTAGATGTTTTTCTGGAACTCCCTAGCTTTCTCCATAATCCAGCGTATGTTGGCAATTTGATCTCTAGTTCCTCTGCCTCTTCGAAATCCTGCCTGTACTTCTGGAAGTTCTCGATCCACATACTGCTGGAGTCTAGCTTGTAGGATTTTAAGCATAGTGTATATATTACATATATGTAAATATATATATATGTAAAATACACATGTATAAAACATACATATATGAATGTAAATATTGTATATGTAATGTGTGTGTGTGTGTTGCACAAATACATATACAAATATATATTGTCAACCGTCTGCATCCCAGCTCGCAGAGGGGTTCCCCTTTGTACACCACATTAGCCCTAGCACCATGGGCTCAATCATCCCAGGGACTACAATAAATCTAAGCGTCTCCAGGTGGGTGCCCGCTTTGCGCCTTACTAGCTCAGGCAGGCAGGGAGTTGGCACACACACCTCATTCTAGACCTGTCCAACTATGAAAACGCCATGGGTCATTTTAATTTTCTCAGTCCCGGTGCCAGTCCCTCCACCGTCTGGTGGCTGACCATACACCAGGTGCACCCCGCGTCCAGCAATGCTGTGATGATCCCCCTCGCCCCCAAGGAAGGCACCACAATTTCCACCCTGGCCATCATAGGGATGACGGTGCCACTTACCCTCGGGTCGTCTTTCCCCTCGCTGTCACTCTCGTAGGAGCCGGGACCCGCTCGAGTGGTGATCCGCGTTCCCTCTTCCTCACTGGATTGGGGGGGGGGAACTCCCTGACCTGCTGCCCTACAGGTGTCTTTTTCTTCAGCTTCGCCGGGGTGGGGGAACTCTTCCTTTTGGATTGACTGGCAGGTGGAGGAGCAGGCGTTGGATGCGGCGCGAGGCCCTCAGCTGCTCGGTGGCCCTCCTTCCCACGGTAGAAACATGCTCCTTGGTTCCAGCGAGGCTCGCGTCCTCTGGCTGGGGGTTGCGCCTTCTTTGTCCCCTCTGGGACCCAGCCGTCTTTCGGGTGCTCTGCGGGTTCGTCTCTCTTGCATGGCATGCTCCCTCAGTTCGATCTCCGCTTCGCTGGCCACTCAGAACCGCGCTTGTAGGTTGCGCGGCTCCCATTCGGGGTATGCAGTTTCGGTGGCGTTCTCGGTTCAGCCCTTCTCAGGAGTAGGACACCAGCATGCGCTCGGACCGGTCCCTCAAGTGTATTCTGTCACCGACCACTTTCCCTGCTTGATGGCGTGGGTACAGGCTTCTGCGCTTCTGGCCTCCACGGGGTCTCGTAGGATCGGCGTGAACACATCCAGCTAGCCCAGCTCCGGCGCTCCTCCATTGTGCAGGGACACGAGTCGTCCGGCAGCACCGTCTTCCAGGTTGTGTGAACCTCCGCGGCATCATCTGGGCACCTTCCCCTGTAGCACTCCATGTGGTGCAACGTCTGGGCCAGGAAGAAGTGAGCCAGCTTGTCTGGATCCCCATCGAAATGGAATGTCCATTCGTCTGTTACCATGATGTATCCTGGCGGACGCCGATGATAAACCCACAGGGATCGCTTGGTGCTAACGCCGGGGTAAAGGTGGCAGAGCTCGCTACCTCGGCTCCGGCTGGCGACCCAATCGTCTCGGCATTCGTTGGCACCATCGGCTACAGGGAGGTAGCAGACGGGGTGATTACCGACTTCGTTTCTCCACCAGTCTCGGTCACCGCTGCCGTAGCTCTCGGTGACATCAGTCCCTCGATCTTTAACCTGCCAAAGGGCGGCAGGCAGCAACTGGAAGCTTCCACTCAATCGGCTCGTCCCACTCGACTGGTCATCTTGCCTTCCACTTGTTCCCTCGGATCACGTGGACTCCATCGTCCCGTAAGGGGTCCTCGGCTTCCGTCGCCTTCCCCAATTTCGCTGCCCAGCGGGTCTTTGGTCTCCGATAGGGGGCATCTTTCAATCTCTCTTTTAAGTTCGCTGGCTGTGGCTCCGGTTTTTCGGCGCTCTGTTTGAGAGACGCGACGGCTGGTTGCGCTCCTGCCTCAGTCTATAACGCTGAGGATTCGTCGAGCTTCTTCCTCTCTAACGACTATATCGCCGACATCTGGGGGTTACTGGGGGTCAGTTGACAAAGAGTCTGAACTTTTGATCACGTGGGGATGCCGCAATGGATGTAAGTCTGAGAAGTCCTAATTCGCTTTTTTTTCAGTGATGTAACTTTGAACGGTCACTAAATGAACGGTTGTAAGTCGAGGACTCCCTGTGTATCACTAGGTATTAAATGAGCAGGGCTTAGATGCTTGAAAGAAAGAGCTCATTACATTTGTAGCCTCCTTGGAAATATAGGCTTACTGCTTAAATCCAGGATTTGGATTGAAATGTTTGTCGGTGGAGATTCTTAGTCATCCAGGTCATGGTTGTCCCAAAGGTGGTTTTCTTCACGAGGCAACTGGACTTTCTTGTTTTGTCTTTGAAGACGTTTCGCTTCTCACTCAAGAAGCTTCTTCAGTTCTGACTGGATGGTGGGGAATGGAAGGAGTTATACTCCTGGCAGACAGCTGGTCATTTGCATTCTTTTAAACAGTTGTTGAGGCTACTTGGACGTTTACCTGTGTCCTTAAGACCACCTGAGTGATGCAAATGTGTATGGAGCCTTCTTGGCTGCAGGAGGGACACAGAGCAGAAAGCATCCTGCAGCCAAGAAGGCTCCACACCCATTTGCACCACTCAGGTGACCCTGAGGACACACATAAACCTCCAAGTGGCTTCAACAACTCTCTAAAAGAATGCAAATGAACAGCTGTCTGCAAGGAGTATAAATCGTTCCATTCCCCACCATCCAGCCGGAGCTGAAGAAGCTTCGTTGATGACAAAGGAAGCATCTTTAAGGGAAAAAATGATGGTGGGAAATGGAAGGATTTATACTACATGTAGATAGTTGGTCATTTGCCTTCTTTTAGAGAGCCGTTGAGGCCACTTGGAGGTTTCCCTGTGTCCTTAAGGTCACCTCAGTGGTGCAAATCCATGTGGAGCCTTCTTGGCTGCAGGAGGGACCCAGGGCAGAAAACATCCTGCAGCCAAGAAGGCTCCACACCCATTTGCATCACTTACGTGACCCTCCGGATACAGATAAACCTCCAAGTAGCCTCAACGGCTCTCTTAAAAAATGCAAATGACCAGCTGTCTGAAAGGAGTATAAATCCTTCCATTCCCCACCATCCGGTCAGAGCTGAAGAAGCTTCTTCGATGACAAGGGAAACATCTTTAAGGGAAAAAATGATGGTGGGGAATGGAAGGATTTATACTCCTTGTAAATAGCTGGTCATTTGCCTTCTTTTAGAGAGCCGTTGAGGCCACTTAAGGTCACCTGAGTGGTGCAAATCCGTGTGGAACCTTCTTGGCTGCAGGAGGGACCCAGGGCAGAAAACATCCTGCAGCCAAGGAGGCTCCACACCCATTTGCATCACTTTCGTGACCCTGAGGACACAGATAAAACTCCAAGTAGCCTCAACGGCTCTCTAAAAGAATGCAAATGACCAGCTGTCTGCAAGGAGTATAAATATTCCTATTCCCCACCATCCAGGCAGAGCTGAAGAAGCTTCTGGGACTTTTCTTACCACACTGGTTAAGTGAATCCCTACGGTTGTTAACTTGGTGACCCGGTTGTTACGTTGAAGCGCTGTCGTTGTTAAGTTAGCCACCCAGTTGTTAAGTGAATCCGGCTTCCCCCCCCTCCCTTGACTTTGCTCGTCAGAAGGTCGCAAAAGGGGATCACGTGATTTCCCAGACACGGTGACCGTCGTAAATACGAATCAGTTGCCAAGCGTCGGAAGTTTGATCCCGTTATCAAATGTCTTCTTTTTTTTAGTGCCGTTGTAAATTTGAACGGTCACTAAACGAATTGTTGTAAGTCGAGGACTGCCTGCACATGCCTTTTGGCTAGAACAGTTGGTGTGTGTGCGAATTACGGAGGTGTCACCCCTTTTCTTGTGTGGTTTTTTTTTAAGATAGAAGCTGAGCTGTAAACAATTAGAGTCACCACTAGATGGCAGCAAGAAGTGAACAATGTTAAATCATGCTGCCCCCTACAGGACAGATGGAGTATTGCAGCCCAGGCGAAGTCTACTTTTCTGACAACAGGCAGTCCTCGCCTTACAACCTTTCATTTAGCGACGGTCCAATGTTACAAGGAGATGGAAAAAAGGGACTTCTGATTACGACCATTGCAACATCCAAAATTCGGACGCTTGGCACATGACTCGTATTTACGACGGGCGCATGATTCCCCCTTTCGGCGCGCAAAGTCAATGGGGAAACTAGATTTGCTTAACAACCGTGTGACTGACTGAACAACCGCAGCAAGAAAAGTTGTACAATGGAGCAAAACTCACTGAACAAAGGTCTCGCTTAGTGACATAAATTTTTGCACTCGGTTGCGGTCATAAGTCGAGGACTGCCTGTACAAACTTAAGAGCCGCAGGGATTCACTGAACAGCTGCGGAAAGAAAGTTCGGGAAATGGGGCAAAACTCACTGAACAAAAGGTTTTGCTTAACGACCAAAATTTGGGGCCAAACTGTGGTCGTAAGTCGAGGACTGGCTGTAGAGGGTTTAGATCATTTTTTTGCAAATGGGCAGCAGCTCCGATCATGACTGTCAATGCAGAGCTGGCTACCGATAGTCCTTGACTTACAATGCTTCATTTAGCGACCATTCAAAGTTATAACGGCACCGAAAAGAAGTGATGTAGGACTATTTTTCGCCCTTAACGACCGTTGCGGCATCCCCATGGTTTTATGCTCAAAATTCGGACGCTTGGCAATGGACTCCTATTTATGACGGTCGCAGAGTCCCTGGGTCACCCGAATCCCCTTTTGCGACCTTCCGATGAGTTGACGGGGACGCTGGATTCGTTTAACGACTAATCTATCAACTGCAGTGATTCATTTAATGACTGTGGCAAGCCAACGTCCTAAAAGGGGGCAAAGCTCCCTGAACCAATGGCTCACATAGCCGCAGAAATGTCGTCGTAACTCGAGGACGACCAGTATCATTTTTGCAAAGGGTCACGAGTGGAACACAGAGATTAACGTCCATCCCCGGTAGTCCTCGGGTTACGACCACCATGGAGTCCAGACTCCGCTAAGCGCATTTTGCCTCATTTTAGGACTTTTCTTGCCCCGGTGGTTGAAGTGAATCGCGGCAGTTGTTAAACTAGGAGCACGGTCGTTAAGCGAATCGGGCTTCCGCGGTTGACTTTGCTCATTGGACGGTCGCAAAAGGGGAATCCCGTGGCCTCCCGGGACACTGCAACCGTCGTAAATAAGGAACCAGTTGCCAAGCGGTCTTATTTTGATCACGTGACCGTGTCGAATGCCGCAACGACGGTTGCTAAGGCTGAAAACCCGTCAACTTTTTCCTGTGCTGTTCTACCTTCGGTCATTAAATGAACCGCTGTTGAGGACTGCGGCAAAAAAGGCGGTCCGATGGGACCCAACTGCCTTCAGGACGCAGCAATGGAGACAGTGGTCATAAGTGGAGGACTATCCGCATTTCGAAGGCTTCAAACAGGGGTCTTCAAACTGGGCCCTTTTATGACTTGGGGACTTCAACTCCCAGAATTCCTCAGCCAGGATGCTTTAAGACAGGGGTCTTCAAACTGGGCCCTTTTGTGACTGGTGGACTTCAACTCCCAGAATTCCTCAGCCTGGATGTTTTAAGACAGTGGTCTTCCAACTGGGCCCTTTTGTGACTTGGGGGACTTCAACTCCCAGAATTCCTCAGCCGGGACGCTTTAAAACAGGGGTCTTCAAACTGGGCCCTTTGATGACTTGGGGACTTCAACTCCCAGAATTCCTCAGCCAGGACGCTTTCAGACAGGGATCTTCCAACTTGGCCCTTTGGTGACTTGGGGACTTCAACTCCCAGAATTCCTCAGCCAGGACGCTTTAAGACAGGGCTGTTCAAACTGGGCCCTTTTGTGACTGGTGGACTTCAACTCCCAGAATTCCTCAGCCTGGATGTTTTAAGACAGTGGTCTTCCAACTGGGCCCTTTTGTGACTTGGGGGACTTCAACTCCCAGAATTCCTCAGCCGGGACGCTTTAAAACAGGGGTCTTCAAACTGGGCCCTTTGATGACTTGGGGACTTCAACTCCCAGAATTCCTCAGCCAGGACGCTTTCAGACAGGGATCTTCCAACTTGGCCCTTTGGTGACTTGGGGACTTCAACTCCCAGAATTCCTCAGCCAGGACGCTTTAAGACAGGGCTGTTCAAACTGGGCCCTTTTGTGACTGGTGGACTTCAACTCCCAGAATTCCTCAGCCAGGACGCTTTAAGACAGGAGTCTTCAAACTGGGCCCTTTTATATCTTGGGGACTTCAACTCCCAGAATTCCTCAGCCAGGATGCTTTCAGACTTCAGACGGGTCTTCAAACTGGGCCAGAATTGAACTCCCAGAATTCCTCAGCCAGGATGCTTTAAATTTACAGGGGTCTTCCAACTGGGGCCTTTTGTAACTTGGGGACTTCAACTCCCAGAATTCCTCAGCCAGGACGCTTGAAGACAGGGGTCTTCAGCCAGGACGCTTTAAATTTACAGGGCTCTTCAAACCTGGCCCTTTGATGACTGGGGGGGACTCCAACTCCCAGAATTCCTCAGCCGGGTCGCTTTCCATTTACCAAGGGTCTTCCAACTTTGGCCACGCTGGCTGAGGAATGCTGGGAGTTGAAAGTCCGCCAATGTCACCGAAGGGCCAAGTTGGAAGAAAAGACAAAATAAAAAAAGGGGGAAAAGAAAAACATCCGGGCACTCCTCCCCAGGCGCAGCCGGCCGGCCAAACGAACGAAGCGTCCGAGCCTCCGAAGGCGTCGGCTAAGGCCCGCGTAGGATGCAAAAGCAAAAACAAAAAACAAACCCGGGCGCGGGCAGCGTCGGCGCAGGCGCAAGCGTCCGACTCCCCCCCTCCTCCTCCCCGAAGTCATCGGCGCGCGCAAAAGCCGGGCCGGTGGGCGTCTTCCTCAGCCGGGCGCGGCCGGCCTTGAGAGCGCAGGCGCAGTTTGACCCCTCTTTTTTTTTTTCCGTCTTCTTCCCCCTTCCCCCAATCGGGCGTTTACTCCGGCGGCGTCGTTGTCGTCCAGCTTCCTTCGCCTCGCGCGCAGGGCGGCGCGCATGCGCCCTGCCGCCGGGGCCCTGCCTCGGCATTGTCCCGCGCGCGCGCGCGCGAGCCAGCCAGCCATGGAGAGTCCCGGCCCGCCCTGAGGCGAATTTTTTGGCGCCAGCAGCAATGGCGGCGGCTGAGGCGAGTCTCCGGCGTCGTCGAGCGGCCGGCCGAGCCCGTCAAGCCGCTCTTCGGAGCCGGGCTCGGAGCCTCTGCCGCCGCCTCCGGGCTCTGCAGGCCCGCCAGGTGGAGCGGCACGTCCGGCAGCAGCTGGGCGGGCTGGCCGGCCGGAGGAGGCCGACGCCTCGGCAGAGCGGCGGGCCCCAGCTGAGGCGTTTAGCCGCCGGCGCCTCGGCCCGCCTCCGGGCCGCCCAGCGAGGCTGCGACTCGGACGCCACCGAGAGCGCCTCGGACGCCTCCTCCTCCTCTTCGTCCTCCTCCGAGGAGGCCTCCTCCTCTTCGTCGGGCTCCTCGCTGGGCCACTCCTCTTCCTCCTCTTCCTCGTCGTCCTCTTCCTCCGACGACGACGACAGCGACGGCCCCCAGACGGGCCCCGGGCCCCGGCGCGGCTCCCGGGTGGGGTGAGTGTCTTCGCCTGGGGAGGGGGGTTAGAGACGTCTGAGGGGGGGATATATGCGTCGGAAGGGAGCCTGACCTGTGTGCACGTCTGAAGGGAGCATGAGCTGTGTGCGCGTGTGAAGGGAGCCTGATACAGAGGTACATGGGGGAGTGGAGCCTGAGCTGGGGATACATGCGTGAGAATGGAGCCTGACCTGTGTACATGTGTGAATAGAGCGTGAGCTGGGGATATATGCGTGGGAAGGGAGCCTGAGATGGGTTGATGCACCTATGAGTAAAGCCTCACCTGTGTACATGAGTGAATGGAGCCTGATATAGAGGTACATGGGGGAGTGGAGCCTGACCTGTGTGCATGTGTGAGTGGAGCCTGAGCTGGGGACACATGCGTGTGAGTGGAGCCTGACCTGTGGACAAGTGTGAATGGAGCCTGATGTAGAGGTACATGGGTGAATGGAGCCTGACCTGTGTACACGTGTGAATAGAGCCTGAGCTGGAGATATATGTGTGTGAGTGGAGCCTGACCTGTGGACACGTGTGAATGGAGCCTGATATAGAGGTACAGGGGTGAGGAGCCTAACCTGTGAACATGGGTGAGTGGAGCCTGAGCTGGGCAGATATATGCGTGTGAAGGGAGCCTGAGATGTTTGCACGTGTGAAGGGAGCCTGACCTGTGTACATGTGTGAATAGAGCCTGAGCTGGGGATATATGGAGCCTGACCTGTGTACATGAGTGAATGGAGCCTGAGATGGGTGTGTGTACCGGTGAGTGGAGCCTGACCTGGGTGTGTAGACTTGTGAATGGAGCCTGATACAGAGGTATATGGGGGAGTGGAGCCTGACCTGTGTACATGTGTGAGTGGAGCCTGAGATGGGGATATATGCACGTGAGTGGAGCCTAACCTGTGTAGACGTGTGAATGGAGCCTGATATAGAGGTACATGGAGTGGAGCCTGACCTGGTGTGGAGATGTGTGAATGGAGCCTGAGATATTTGCACGTGTGAAGGGAGCCTGAGATGGGTTGATGCACCTATGAGTGGAGCCTGTGTACATGTGTGAATTGAGCCTGAGCTGGAGATATATGTGTGTGAATGGAGCCTGACCTGTGTAGATGTGTGAGTGGAGTCTGAGCTGGGGATATATGCGTGTGAAGGGAGCCTGAGGTTTGCACGTGTGAAGGGAGCCTGAGATGGGTTGATGCACCTATGAGTGGAGCCTGACCTGTGTATATGTGTGAAAGGAACCTGAGCTGGGCATATATGTGTGTGAGTGGAGCCTGAGATGGGGATATATGCGTGTAAGTGGACCCTGACCTCTGTACACGTGTGAATGGAGCCTGACGTAGAGGTACACGGGTGAGGAGCCTAACCTGTGAACATGGGTGAGTGGAGCCTGAGCTGGGCAGTTATATGTGAAGGGAGCCTGACCTGTGTACATGTGTGAAGGGAGCCTGAGATATTTGCAAGTGTGAAGGGAGCCTGACCTGTGTACATGTGTGAATAGAGCCTGATATTGAGGTACATGGGGGAGTGGAGCCTGACCTGGTGTGGAGATGTGTGAATGGAGCCTGAGCTGGGGATATATGCGAGTGAAAGGAGCCTTGAGATATTTGCACGTGTGAAGGGAGCCTGAGATGGGTTTATACATCTATGAGTGGAGCCTGACCTGTGTACATGTGTGAATTGAGCCTGAGCTGGGCATATATGCGTGTGAATGGAGCCTGACCTGTGTAGACGTGTGAATGGAGCCTGATGTAGAGGTACATGGGTGAATGGAGCCTGACCTGTGTACATGTGTGAGTGGAGCCTGACCTGGGCATATATGCATGTAAATGGAGCCTGACCTGTGTAGACGTGTGAATGGAGCCTGATATAGACATACATTGGTGAATGGAGCCTGAGATGGGGATATATGCGTGGGAAGGGAGCCTGAGATGGGTTGATGCACCTATGAGTAAAGCCTCACCTGTGTACATGAGTGAATGGAGCCTGCTATAGAGGTACATGGGGGAGTGGAGCCTGACCTGTCTACATGTGTGAGTGGAGCCTGAGATGGGGATATATGCGTGGGAAGGGAGCCTGAGAGGTTTGCACTTGTGAAGGCAGCCTGACCTGTGTGCATGTGTGAGTGGAGCCTGATGTAGAGGTACATGGGTGAATGGAGCCTGAGATGGGTGTGTGCACGTAAGAATGGAGCCTGACCTGTGTACATGTGTGAATAGAGCCTGAGCTGGAGATATATGTGTGTGAGTGGAGCCTGACCTGTGGACACGTGTGAATGGAGCCTGAGCTGGGGATATATGTGCGTGAATGGAACCTGACCTGTGGACACGTGTGAATGGAGCCCGACACAGAGGTACATGTCTGAATGGAGCCTGATATGGGTGTACATGTCTGAATGGAGCACTATCTGGGGGTGTGCCCAGGTGAAGCTAGCCTGACACGTTTCTCGACGTGTGAAGGGATCCTGACCTGTGGACACATGGGAATGGATCCTGAATGAAGACTGACCTGCGTCTACACATGTGAACGCAGCCTGACCGGGGGTTTGTGTGTACACGTCTGGATGGAGCCTGATCTAGGTCTATACACCTGGGAATGGATCCTGATTTGGGTTCCTACGCCTGTGAAGGGAGCCTGACCTGGGTGTACGTGTGTGAATGGATCCTACCGGGCTGTATACCCCACCTGAATGGGGCCTGAGCTGGGTTGTGTGTGTGTGTGTGTGTGCACATCTGGATGGAGACTGACCTGCGTCTACGGGTGTGAATGGAACCTGGGCAGGTTCTGCCCGTCGAGCGCGTCCGGTTGAACTTCCGCCTGGCCTTGCGTCCCTCCGCCTTCGAGGTCTGCCTTTCCCCAAGAACAAGGAAGGATAAGGAAGGGCCTGGCTGGGGCCGGCGAGAGGCTGACCTGGGTTTGCACGTGTGAATGGGGAGTGGGGGGAGCGTTGTGAGGGTCGGAGGGAGGGGGGTGGGTTCAGATGCTGTTGAGGTGTTGTCAGGATGAGGTTCCCTGGTTGGGTCAAGAAAAGCACCCAGCTCAGAAAGCACTAAGGATCCCCAACCACTCCTCCTCCTCCTCCATTCTGGCACTGATGATGTTCCCTAGTTGGGTCACGAAACGTCTGCAAGGAAAGCACCCAGCTCAGAGAGCACCCAGGACCCCCCAGTCCTTTCCTCCTCCTCCTCCTCCTCCTCTCCACAAAACCCCCTCCATTTCAGCACCGATGACGTTCCCTAGTTGGGTCATGAAACGTCTGCAAGGAACACCCCCCCCCCCCAGTTCAGAGAGCCCCCAAGGACCCCTCATTTCCACCCCGGTTTTACCACTGTGGTTAAGTGACTGGTCGTTAAGTGAATCGGTCTTCCCCGTCGACTTTGCTGGTCAGGAGGTTGTAAACGGGGGAGTCCCTTGGGACGCCGCGACCGTCGTTATCGCCCGCCGGTTTGTTGAGGGGGACCCCGCAGTTGTGATAAAGATCCAATCAGAAGTTTTGGCCGTTCAAGAGCTGAGCGCCACAAGACGGGGCGAGCTCGCGTTCCTGGCTCCAGCTCCAGCACCCCTTCGCTGTCCGAAACCCCACGCAAATTGCGAGTAGATTAATAGGTACCACTTTGCGGGAAAGGGAACGGCCTTTCCTTTGCCCCCTTTGGCGTCAGAGCCGTCGTGGCCACACGGCCGTGGAGGCGTCCTCGGACAACGCCAGCTGCCTCGGGGACGAGAAACGGGGACGAGCGCCGTGCCCCAGACTCGAACATGGCTGGACAGCCCCGAAGTGTCTGAATTTGGATCGCGCGTGTGACTCGGGATGACGCCACAACGGTTCTGTGAAAAATAGTTCAGGTTGCACAGGGGGCGGGGTGTCGTTAAGCGAGGACTGCCTGAACCTGAGGGCTGGTCTGAAACGGTGGGGGGGGGTCCTGGGTGGGTGCTCTCTGAGCTGGGTGGCTTTCGCGCGGACGTTTCATGACCCAGCTAGGTGACGTTGTCAGTTCTAGAAGGGAATGAGGTTTGTGGAGAGGAGGAGGAGAGGGGAAAGGGGAGGGAGGCAAGGAGGAGGAAGAGAGGGAAGGAGGGAAAGGAGGAAGAGAGGGAAAAGGAGAGGAAGGACGGACTGTGGGGTTCCTGATGCTCTCTGAACTTGCTGGTTTCCTTGTACACGTTTCATGACCCAACTAGGGAACATCATCAGTGCTAGAAGGAAGGGGGGGTTGTGGGGGAGGAGGAGCAGGAGGAGGAAGAAAAGGATTGTGGGGTCCTTGGTGCTCTCTGAGCTGGGTGGTTTCCTTGCAGACATCTCATGACCCAGCTAGGTGACATCATCAGTGCTAGAAGGGATGAGGCTTGTGGAGAGGAGGAGGAGGAGGACTGTGGGGTCCTTGGTGCTCTCTGGGCTTGGTTCTTTTCTTTGCAGACCTTTCGCGACCCAACTAGGTAACGTCTTCAGGGTTAGGTGGGGGTGGCGTTTGCGGAAGGAGCTTGGCCATTGTTATGCCGACGTTTCATGACCCAAGTAGGGAACATCCTCAGTGCTAGTAGGGATCGAGGAGGAGGATTGTAGAGTCCTGGCTGCTCTCTGAGCTTGGCTGTCCCTTCCTTCCTTCCTTCCTTCCTTCCTTCCTTCCTTCCTTCCTTCCTTCCTTCCTTCTTTCTTTCTTTCTTTCTTTCTTTCTTTCTTTCTTTCTTTCTTTCTTTCTTTCTTTCTTTCTTTCTTTCTTTCTTTCTTTCTTTCTTTCTTTCTTTCTTTCTTCCTCAGACCTTTCACGACCCAACTAGGCAACCTCATCCATGCTTCATTGTGCTCTCTGGCTGACGCAGCCTAAAATGTCGTTGCCTTTTTTCCCCTTCCAAATCCCAATTACATCCCCCCCCCCTTCGGGTCCCACTCCGTTTATTAGTAGCTACAATTCCAGTACTTCTCTCCCCCCCCACCCACACACACACCTACCCGGCTCTCGAACCACATCCTTTGTCGTCAACTTAAAACGTCTGTGATTTCTTTTCTTTTTTTTCCTGAGGCCAGGGGGATTTCAATTTCATTTTACATTTCCTTCCTTTTTTAATAATTCCGTCCTCCTCTCCGTTTCGAACCCGGCTCGGCACATCATCTGCCCAAGCCGCGAATGAAAACGCGCCCGAGCAGAAGTCAAAAGCTCTGCGGCCCGGCTTCCCTTGGGGGGGAAACGACCTTCCAGAGGGAAAAAAAAATACAAAATATGAAATATGATAAGCCTCGGCCAAGAAAGACGATAAGGCAGTGGTTAAGAGACGTCGCTGTGGCTTAGCCCCGCCGTTTGCCGGTTTTCTTTTCTTGCGGCTTGCTTCTCGGCCGCCCAGGATTCGGCCGTTTGTCGGCTTTTAATTTGTAATTTGTAATTATTATTTATTTATTTATTTAAAAAAATATGAAAGCCACAGCTGAGAAAGACGATAAGGCAGCGGTTAAGAGACGTCGCTGTGGCTTAGCCCCGCCGTTTGCCGGTTTTCTTTTCTTGTGGCTTGCTTCTCGGCCGCCCAGGATTCGGCCGTCTGTCGGCTTTTAATTTGTAATTTGTAATTATTATTATTTTTTTAAATATGAAAACCACAGCCGAGAAAGACGATAAGGCAGCGGTTAAGAGACATCGCTGTCGGCTTTGCCGGCCAGGATTCGGCTGTTTCTAGACTTTTAATTCATTTTTTAATTTTGATTTTTCTTTTTCAATTCCCCCCCCCCTTTGACGGAGATGACCGTATCTCGGCTGTTTTCTTGTTTGGCAACGCCGAGGGCCGATTCGCACAGGGAGGATTGTGTGTCACTCCTTGTGTGTGTGTTTTTTTTAACCTCAGCCACTCCAAGCTGCCTGGATTGCCACTCCCAGAATTCCCCCCAGCGCTGGGGGAATTCTGGGAGTTGAAGTCCACCCGTCTTTTCAAACAGAGGTCTCCAACCTTTTGGGCACCAGGGAGAAAGGCTTTTTTTTGTCCCCGCAGACCGGAGAGTGTGTGTTTTTATGTGCTGCCTGCATCCCACAGATCCTTGACGTGTGTGTGTGGACCGGTTGCTGGCAGGCCACGGACCGGGGGTTTGGGGACCCCCTGTTTTTAAAGTACGCCGGCTGGCTGTGCGAACCGTTGTTTTAAGTCGAGGATTGTCCGAAGGTCACAAAAACGGGATGGCGTGACTTCCGGGCACGCGCTTCTTCCCCCGATTGGCCTCAAAGGCCCTATTGTCACGTGGTTGGGTGTGGCTGCTCTCGAACCCAGGGCCCCGGGCGGGTCCTCTGGAGGTGGCGGTCCATAAATGGCGGGGCCTTTAATTAAAAAGGAGAGAAGTTGCCGAAACGACGTGTCTGGAAAGGGAAGGGAGAATCCGAGCAGAAATAAGAAAGACCAAAAAGACAACAAAGTCAGCGGTCCCCAGACTTTTGAGCATCGGGGACCGGAGGGGGTCGTGGTTTCGCCTGCCGACGGTATCCCGCCGACGGGAGGGGGCGTAACACATGTGAATGGAACTTCAGCTGGGAGTATGAATGGGTGAGGAGCAATATCGAGGTGTACATGTGTGAATGGAGCCTGAGCTGGGGATATATGCGTGTGAGTGGAGCCTGACCTGTGTAGACGTGTGAATGGAGCCTGATATAGAGGTACATGGGTGAGTGGAGCCTGACCTGGGTGTGGAGACGTGTGAATGGAGCCTGACCTGTGTATACGTGTGATTGAAGACTTAGGTGGGGATATATGCGTGTGAGTGGAGCCTGACCTGTGTAGACGTGTGAATGGAGCCTGATATAGAGGTACATGGGTGAGTGGAGCCTGACCTGGGTGTGGAGACGTGTGAATGGAGCCTGACCTGTGTATACGTGTGATTGAAGACTTAGGTGGGGATATATGCGTGTGAGTGGAGCCTGACCTGTGTACGCGTGTGAATGGAGCCTGATATAGAGGTACACGGGGGAGTGGAGCCTGACCTGGCTGTGGACTCGTGCGAATGGAGCCCGACCCGTGCGCATGTGGGAATGCCAGTATCCCACCGGTTTACCCCATGCCGTGGACCGGTACCGGGTCCGCAGCCCTCCGGTTGGGGACCCCTGAACTAGATCCTCAGCCGCCCTTGAAAGCAATCCTATTATCTGCAGAAAACGCTCCTCTCTTTGGGGGGAGCTTTTTCCCGGCCCGACGTTAAGCTCCAGCCCCGACTTGAGCTGCCGGGCTTTGGTTGGTGTAAAGTGGTGGTTGTTCTGGTGTGCCAAGAGTGCGCCCGCGTGTGTGTGTGTGTGGGGGGGCTAAGCGAGTGGTTCCTGCGGGGAAAGAACTAAAGGCGCCCTGGCCGAGATTTCCGTGCTTGGTGACGGTCCCACGTTTGTGCGAGTCGGAAGGACAAGTTTCCAAGTCACGATTTGTGTGACTGCGGGTTCAGCGCGCAGGCCTGCCTTCCATCCATCCATCCTTCTTTTGTTCCTTCTTTCCTCCCTCCTTTCCAGCCATCCATCATCCTGTTTCCTTCCTTCCTTCCTTCCTTCCATCCATCCATCCATCCATCTATCCATCCATCTTTTGTTCCTTCTTTCCTCCCTCCTTTCCAGCCATCCATCATCCTGTTTCCTTCCTTCCTTCCTTCCTTCCTTCCTTCCTTCCTTCCTTCCTTCCTTCCTTCCTTCCTTCCTTCCTTCCTCTCTCTCTCCCTCCTTGCTTCCTCCCTCCCTCCCTTCCATCCTTCCTTCCTTCCCGGTCTTTCCTCCCTCCCTCCGCTACTGGTCCATGGCCCATTTGCAGCCGGGCCCAGTGAGTGGTTGTCTGGTGCAGGTGCGCGGACAGCCCCACTCACAAGACCGTTGCGGCGCTTGGGGGCTTCACTCGCACGAGCATCGTGGGTGCTTGCGGCCACACAGTTGCTTGTGCGCGCGCACGCGCTTCAAACCGTGTGCGTAATTCTAGTGCCTGGACATTTTTAATAAGGGGCAAAACTCACCATTAAAAGTTGAAGCTTGGTTTGTGTACACTGGGTCACTGGTATACTTCTATATATATCTGTCTATCTTTATATCTATATATATATCTATTAAAAGTTGAAGGTTGGTTTGTGTACACTGGGTCACTGATATACTTCTATATATCTATATATCTGTCTATCTTTATATCTATATATATATATATACACACACACACACATCTATCATCCATCTATCGATCATCTATCATCTATATCAATCATCTATATGTATATATCATCTATCTATATCTGTTTATCTATCTATCCATCCATCCATCTATAATGTTTTATCTCTCTCTCTCTTAATCTATATCTATTAATCTATCTGTATATATCTATATATCTGTTTATCCATCTATATCTATTCCTATGTAATCTATGTCTATTTTTCTATCTATATTATCTATATCTCTCTCTATATATATATTATCAAATTTGTTTTCTGAGGTTTTCACGGGTGTTTGTATGTAGGTCTTTGGTAATTCGGGTTTTCTCCTGTGTAAAATTGAAAGTGTCTTGGCAACGTTTCGACGAAGTCCCATTCGTCATCTTCAGGCTGGTGTCTTCGGCTTCGTGCTTCTAGGAGCAATGTGTGATTGCAGCTGTTTCTTCCTTTTAACTGCCAGTGGAGGTATGAACTGATTGGATGGGAGCTTGGCTGTGTTCTGATTGGTTAGGGGCTTGGCTGTGCTCTGATTGGATGGGGGGTTGGCTGTGCTCTGATTGGCGGGGTGTGTGCTCTGCTTGGGTGGGGGCCCTGTTGTGATCAGATTAGTCTGAGTTGCAGGGGGATTTGATATGGAGAGCTGCATTGCTGTTGTTTGGCTTCGCGTTCGTGGTCGTGCCACATCTTCAAGGTGGGTGTCAGTTTGCTTCATGTATGAAATGGAGGGGTTTAAAATGGCCAATGATGCAGCTGTGGTCTGGTTTCTGGTCCGCGGTCATGCCTCATCATTGGTGCGGGTTTGAGTCTGCTTTTTGCGTGGATGTGTGGTGGTGGCATCATGTGTGGTCTTCGTGAGTGTGGGTCCAGTGTTGCTCCTTGTGCTAGGGATTCGTCTGTCAATAAGGCTGGGTTTCCAAATGGCTGGTAGGCGGGAGGTATCATCTCGTTTATTCATGCTGTGTGGGCGTTTTTCTATCTCGATGGCTTCTCTGATTATTCTGTTGTTAAAGTGTTCAGTTTGGGCAATAGTTCTGGTATTTTTAAAGTCAATTTTATGTCCTGTGGCTTTGAGGTGTTGGACCAGGGAGGAAGTTGGTTCCTCTTTTCTGACTGAGTTCTTGTGTTCTTCAATGCGTGCACTTATTCTTCTGTTGGTTTGTCCGATATATGTGGTGGGGCAGGCGGTGCATGGGATTTCATATACTCCTTGATTTTCTAACTCAATTTTGTCTTTGGGGTTTCTTAGGATGGTGGATATTTTTCGGTTTGTGCAGAATGCTGTCTTGATGTTGTGTTTGTGGAGGATCTTGCTGATTTTGTCTGTGGTGCCTTTTATGTATGGGAGGAGGGCTTTGCCGTTTTCTTGTTCTATGTCTTGGATTTTAGTGGGGGTTTCTTTTTGGATTAAGTTGGTAATCTTATTTCTTTGGAATCCGTTGGATGTTAGTACATTGGTGAGAGTGTGTAGTTCGGTTTTTAGGTGTTGTTCGTCAGCTAAGCGTTTTGTTCTCGAGATGAGTGTCTTGGCTACGGAGTTGATTGTGCTGGGTGGTGGTGTGAGAGTGCGTGCAGATAGCGGTTTGTGTGTGTTTTCTTCTGGTAGATGGTGTGTCCTAGGGAGCCATTGGATTTCTTGTAGACTAAGACATCCAGGAAAGGAAGTTGCTTGTTAGCTTCTGTTTCCATGATGAACTGTATTTTGGGGTGTAGGCTGTTGAGGTGTGTGAGGAAGTTGTCTAGTTTTTCTTTCCCATGTGGCCAGATTATGAAGGTGTCGTCTACGTATCTGAGCCAGAGTTTGGGTTTGTGATCAGATTTTTCTAGAGCTTGGGTTTCAAAGTGTTCCATGTAGGGGTTTGCAATGACAGGTGAGAGGGGTGACCCCATGGGTGCTCCTTCTATTTGTTTGTATTTTTGTCCGTTATAGATGAAGTATGTGTTGGATAGGCAATGGTTGGTCAGATCTAGGATGTGCTTGGGGGGGTTATATTTGTTTTGGATAGCTGTCAAGGCTTCTTGGATTGGCACTTGGGTGAAGAGGGAAATGACATCAAAGCTCACGAGTAGGTCGCTGGGCTGTAAGTTTTGTTTTTTTATGATCTCTATGAATTGGAATGAATTTTTTACGTGTGAGGTGATGGATTCTGAATAGGGCTGTAGTTGTTTGGCGAGAAATTTGGCTAGGTTTTGTAGAGGTGAGCCTATGGAGCTGACTATGGGTCTGAGTGGGGTTCCTTCTTTGTGTATCTTGGGGAGACCATAGAGCTTAGGGCATCTGGATGACTTTTCTCTGGGAATGATTCTTTGCTGGATCTCTTCGCTGATGGGGGAGGCTTTTATTTTGGATCTAGTGGTTTTTTCCAGGTAGGTGGTGGGATCTGTGATTAGGGGTTTGTATGTGGAGTCCTGGAGTAAGTTGGTTAATTTGGTTTGGTAGTCAGATGTGTTCATAACCACCGTGGCGTTGCCCTTGTCTGCTGGTAGGATTATTATGCTGGTGTCTTCTTTCAGGTTAATTAGTGCTGTCTGTTCCTCTTTGTGTAAGTTGCTTTTGGGGGGTTTGCTGGTGCAGAGGATGTTGGTGATTTTGAGTCTGATTCTGTTAGCGTCGTCGGGGTTGATTTTGGTCAGGCTAGTTTCAACTCCGCATATAATGGTTTCAGTGGGGATGTGTTTGGGAGCGACTGCAAAGTTGAATCCTTTGGAAAGGACATCGGTTTCGGCTTTGGTGAGGGTCCTATCTGAGATGTTATGCACTGTTTGTTTCATGTGTGGCTGTGAGGGAGGAAGGGTTTGTCTACCAGCAGACAAGGGCAACGCCACGGTGGTTATGAACACATCTGACTACCAAACCAAATTAACCAACCTGCTCCAGGACTCCACATACAAACCCCTAATCACAGATCCCACCACCTACCTGGAAAAAACCACTAGATCCAAAATAAAAGCCTCCCCCATCAGCGAAGAGATTCAGCAAAGAATCATTCCCAGAGAAAAATCATCCAGATGCCCTAAGCTCTATGGTCTCCCCAAGATACACAAAGAAGGAACCCCACTTAGACCCATAGTCAGCTCCATAGGCTCACCTCTACAAAACCTAGCCAAATTTCTCGCCAAACAACTACAGCCCTATTCAGAATCCATCACCTCACACGTAAAAAAATTCATTCCAATTCATAGAGATCATAAAGAAACAAAACTTACAGCCCAGCGACCTACTCGTAAGCTTTGATGTCATTTCCCTCTTCACCCAAGTGCCAATCCAAGAAGCCTTGACAGCTATCCAAAACAAATATAACCCCCCCAAGCACATCCTAGATCTGACCAACCATTGCCTATCCAACACATACTTCATCTATAATGGACAAAAATACAAACAAATAGAAGGAGCACCCATGGGGTCACCCCTCTCACCTGTCATTGCTAACCTCTACATGGAACACTTTGAAACCCAAGCTCTAGAAAAATCTGATCACAAACCCAAACTCTGGCTCAGATACGTAGACGACACCTTCATAATCTGGCCACATGGGAAAGAAAAAGTAGACAACTTCCTCACACACCTCAACAGCCTACACCCCAAAATACAGTTCACCATGGAAACAGAAGCTAACAACCAACTTCCCTTCCTGGATGTCTTAGTCTACAAGAAATCCAATGGCTCCCTAGGACACACCATCTACCAGAAGAAAACACACAAACCGCTATCTGCACACACTCTCACACCACCACCCAGCACAGATCTACTCCGTAGCCAAGACACTCATCTCAAGAACAAAACGCTTAGCTGACGAACAACACCTAAAAACCGAACTACACACTCTCACTAACGTACTAACATCCAACGGATTCCAAAGAAATAAGATTACCAATCTAATCCAAAAAGAAACCCCCACTAAAATCCAAGACAGAGAACAAGAAAATGGCAAAGCCCTCCTCCCATACATAAAAGGCACCGCAGACAGAATCAGCAAGATCCTCCACAAACACAACATCAAGACAGCATTCTGCACAAACCGAAAAATATCTACCATCCTAAGAAACCCCAAAGACAAAATTGAGTTAGAAAATCAAGGAGTATATGAAATCCCATGCACCGCCTGCCCCACCACATACATCGGACAAACCAACAGAAGAATAAGCGCACGCATTGAAGAACACAAGAACTCAGTCAGAAAAGAGGAACCAAGTTCCTCCCTGGTCCAACACCTCAAAGCCACAGGACATAAAATTGACTTTAAAAATACCAGAACTATTGCCAAAACTGAACACTTTTAACAACAGAATAATCAGAGAAGCCATCGAGATAGAAAAACGCCCACACAGCATGAATAAACGAGATGATACCTCCCGCCTACCAGCCATTTGGAAACCCAGCCTTATTGACAGACGAGTCCCTAGCACAAGGAGCAACACTGGACCCACACTCACGAAGACCACACATGATGTCACCACCACACATCCACGCAAAAAGCAGACTCAAACCTGCACCGATGATGAGGCACGACCGCGGACCAGAAACCAGACCACAGCTGCATCATTGGCCAACTTAAACCCCTCCATTCCATACGTGAAGCAAACTGACACCCACCTTGAAGATGTGGCACGACCACGAACGCGAAGCCAAACAACAGCAATGCAGCTCTCCATCTCAAATCCCCCTGCAACTCAGATTAATCTGAGCACAATAGGGCCCCCACCCAAGCAGAGCACACACCCCGCCAATCAGAGCACAGCCAACCCCCCATCCAATCAGAGCACAGCCAAGCCCCTAACCAATCAGAACACACCTGCACCCAATCAGAACACAGCCAAGCTCCCATCCAATCAGTTCATACCTCCACTGGCAGTTAAAAGGAAGAAACAGCTGCAATCACACATTGCTCCTAGAAGCACGAAGCCGAAGACACCAGCCTGAAGATGACGAATGGGACTTCGTCGAAACGTTGCCAAGACACTTTCAATTTTACACGGGAGAAAACCCGAATTACCAAAGACCTACATATTATCAAATCTATCTACATCCATCCATCCATCTCTCTATGTATCTTATCATTTATCTCTATGTATCATCTATCTATCTCTATGTATCTCTCTCTGTTTCTTTATGTATCTATCATCTATATATCCCTCTGTATCATCTTTCTTTATATACATATACATACATAACATACATACATATAAATCTGTATATCTATCTCTTTATGTATCTTATCATCTTTTTCTATCTATATATATCTATCCCTCTATCATCTCTATGTGTGTGTGTATATATATATGTATCTTTATTTCTATCTTTGTATCATCTATATCTATGTATCCATCTCTATGTATCTATCACCTATCTATGTATCTCTATCTCTATGTATGTATGTATCTCTATCTACCATCTATCTCTATGTATATCTATTTCTATCTCTATCTCTGTATCTATCTCTATGTATCTATATCTGTATCTCTGTATCATCTATCTATAATATTCTCTCCATCTATGTCTATTTATCTGTATCCATCTATATCGATTTCTGTCTAATCTATAGGTCTATTTTCCTATCTAATCTACCTATATGTATCTATGTGTATATCTTATCTGTCAGGTCTATCTACATCCATCCATCCTTCTCTCTGTGTGTATCTTATCATCTCTCTCCATCTCTCTTATCAACTCTTGGTGTCTCTGATGCGCTGAGCGGTGTGAGAAGAGGCTAATCCCGGTGCGGCGACGCTTCTCTTTCAGGCGACGGCTGGCGCAGTGCCATTGGGCGCTGGAGAGAGCGACCATCATCTGTCGCTGGACGTGGCTCCAGGCTCAGGTTTTGGACCTGGAGTATCGGATCAGGCAGCAGACAGACGTTTACAAGCAGCTCCGGGCCAGCAAGGTAGGGGCAGTTAAATTCATGTCTTCCCATCGGCCTCTTTGTACGCCCACAGGGAGCTACAGATTGGAACACAGGTCCGTGGAGGGAGTGTTCGACGTCACGACGGCCTCGGAACCAGGGGAGCTCCTTGACTGTTTTGTCACACGCCACGACCGTCGGGGCGACCCTGCGGTCGATCACCTGCTGAACATTTGTCCGAAATGGTCTAGGGTTTTCTGCCTGAGCAGGGGGTTGGACTAGATGACCTCCAAGGTCCCTTCCAACTTTGTTGTTGTTGTTGTTGTTGTTGTTATTATTATTATTATTATTATTATTATTATTATTATTATTGAGACTGGACTGCCATTTGTCTGAAATGGTCTAGGGTTTCCTGCCTGAGCAGGGGGTTGGACTAGATGACCTCCAAGATCCCTTCCAACTTTATTATTATTATTATTATTATTATTATTATTATTATTATTATTATTATTATTATTATTATTTTGTTGTTGTTAGTTGCGAAGTCGTGTCCGACCCATCGCGACCCCATGGACAACATTCCTCCAGGCCTTCCTGTCCTCTACCATCTTCTGGAGTCCATTTAAGCTCACGCCTACTGCTTCAGTGCATCCATCCAGCCAACCTCATTCTCTGTCCGTCCCCTTCTTGCCATTTGCCCTCCATCTTTCCCA
>JALGBA010002328.1:0-14239 GCA_023970755.1 Azemiops feae | reverse complement strand
GGGCTATCTCCCACAGGGAAAGCTCAGAGCTGGAAAACAACTGGTTTTTCAGCTTCCCCATCCAACTGGAGCCTGCATATGTGTTTCTTTTTCAAATTTGAGCTCTGTCTGAATAATTGTCTTTTTTGCCTGAATGGGATTTTTACCAATTGCGAGATACGCCTTGGGCTATCTCCACAGGGAAAGCTCAGAGCTGGAAAACAACTGGTTTTTCAGCTTCCCCATCTCAGTGGAACCTGCATATGTCTTTCTTTTTGAAATCTGAGCTCTGTCTGAAAAATTGACTTTTCTGGCTGAATGGGATTTTTACTAATTGCGAGATACGCCTTGGGCTATCTCCACAGGGAAAGCTCAGAGCTGGAAAACAACTGGTATTTCAGCTTCCCCGTCTGAGTGGAACCTGCATATGTGTTTCTTTTTCAAATCTGAGCTCTGTCTGAAAAATTGAATTTTCTGGCTGAATGGATTTTTTACCAACAATTGCAAGGTACGCCTTGGGCTAACTCCTCAGGGAAAGCTCACATATCGAAAACAACTGGTTTTTCAGCTTCCCCATCTGAGTGGAACCTGCATATGTGTTTCTTTTTCAAATCTGAGCTCTGTCTGAAAAATTGACTTCTGGCTGAATGGGACTTTTACCAATTGCGAGATACGCCTTGGGCTATCTCCACAGGGAAAGCTCAGAGCTGGAAAACAACTGGTTTTTCAGATTCCCCATCTCAGTGGAACCTGCATATGTCTTTCTTTTTCAAATTTGAGCTCTGTCTGAAAAATTGACTTTTCTGGCGGAATGGGATTTTTACCAATTGCGAGATACGCCTTGGGCTATCTCCACAGGGAAAGTTCAGAGCTGGAAAACAACTGGTTTTTCAGCTCCCCCTTCTCAGAGGAACCTGCATATGTCTTTCTTTTTCAAATTTGTGCTCTGTCTGAAAAATTAACTTTTCTGGCTCAATGGGATTTTTATCAATTGCGAGATACGCCTTGGGCTATCTCCACAGGGAAAGCTCAGAGCTGGAAAACAACTGGTATTTCAGCTTCCCCGTCTGAGTGGAACCTGCATATGTGTTTCTTTTTCAAATCTGAGCTCTGTCTGAAAAATTGAATTTTCTGGCTTGATTGATTTTTTTACCAACAATTGCAAGGTACGCCTTGGGCTAACTCCTCAGTGAAAGCTCACATATCGAAAACAAACTGTTTTTCAGCTTCAATATATGAGTGGGAACCATGCATATGTGTCTTTTTCAAACTGAGCTCTGTCGAATAATGACTTTTCTGGCCGAATGGGATTTTTACCAACAATTGCGGACATACGCTTTGGCTAACCTCCACTAGGAGAAAGTCACAATCTCGGAAAAGAAGCTGTTTTCAGTTCCCCATCTTGAGTGGGAAAACCGTATATGTGTTTGTTTTCAAAATTGAGATTCTGTCTGAAAAATTGACTTTTCTGGCTGAATGGAGATTTTTACCAATTGCGAGATACGCCTTGGGCTAACTCCACAGGGAAAGCTCACATACAGAAAAGAAGTGGTTTTTCAGCTTCCCCATCTGAGTGAAACCTGCATATGTGTTTCTTTTTCAAATCTGAGCTCTGTCTGAATAATTGACTTTTCTGGCCGAATGGATTTTTTACCAACAATTGCAAGGTACGCCTTGGGCTAACTCCTCAGGGAAAGCTCACATATCGAAAACAACTGGTTTTTCAGCTTCCCCATCTGAGTGGAACCTGCATATGTGTTTCTTTTTCAAATCCGAGCTCTGTCTGAAAAATTGACTTTTCTGGCTGAATGGGACTTTTACCAATTGCGAGATACGCCTTGGGCTATCTCCACAGGGAAAGCTCAGAGCTGGAAAACAACTGGTTTTTCAGCTTCCCCATCCAACTGGAGGCTGCATATGTGTTTCTTTTTCAAATTTGAGCTCTGTCTGAATAATTGACTTTTCTGGGCGAATGGGATTTTACCAATTGCGAGATACGCCTTGGGCTATCTCCACGGGAAGGCCTCAGAGCTGCAACAACTCGGTTTTTCAGCTTCCCCATCTCAGTGGAACCGCATATGTCTTTCTTTTCAAATTTGAGCTCTGTCTGAAAAATTAACTTTTCTGTCTCAATGGGATTTTTATCAATTGCGAGATACGCCTTGGGCTATCTCCACAGGGAAAGCTCAGAGCTGGAAAACAACTGGTATTTCAGCTTCCCCGTCTGAGTGGAACCTGCATATGTGTTTCTTTTTCAAATCTGAGCTCTGTCTGAAAAATTGAATTTTCTGGCTGAATGGATTTTTTACCAACAATTGCAAGGTACGCCTTGGGCTAACTCCTCAGGGAAAGCTCACATATCGAAAAAAACTGGTTTTTCAGCTTCCCCATCTGAGTGGAACCTGCATATGTGTTTCTTTTTCAAATCTGAGCTCTGTCTGAAAAATTGACTTTTCTGGCTGAATGGGACTTTTACCAATTGCGAGATACGCCTTGGGCTATCTCCACAGGGAAAGCTCAGAGCTGGAAAACAACTGGTTTTTCAGCTTCCCCATCTCAGTGGATCCTGCATATGTCTTTCTTTTTCAAATCTGAGCTCTGTCTGAATAATTGACTTTTCTGGCCGAATGGGATTTTTACCAACAATTGCAAGGTACGCCTTGGGCTAACTCCTCAGGGAAAGCTCAGATATCGAAAACAACTGGTTTTTCAGCTTCCCCATCTGAGTGGAACCTGCATATGTGTTTCTTTTTCAAATCTGAGCTCTGTCTGAATAATTGACTTTTCTGGCCGAATGGGATTTTTACCAACAATTGCGACATACGCCTTTGGCTAACTCCACAGGGAAAGCTCACATCCGGAAAAGAAGTGGTTTAGCTTACCCATATCAGTAGGATCATGCACTATGTCTTTCTTTTTAAATTTGAGCTCTGTCTGAAAAATTGACTTTCTGGTCTGAATGGGATTTTTACCAATTTGCGAGGATTAGCCTGGGGCTATTCCAGGGAAAGCTCAGAGCTGGAAAACAACTGGTTTTTCAGCTTCCCCATTCAACCTGAGCCTGCATATGTGTTTCTTTTTCAAATTTGAGCTCTGTCTGAATAATTGACTTTTCTGGCCGAATGGGATTTTTACCAACAATTGCGACATACGCCTTTGGCTAACTCCACAGGGAAAGCTCAGAGCTGGAAAACAACTGGTTTTTCAGCTTCCCCATCTCAGTGGAACCTGCATATGTCTTTCTTTTTCAAATTTGAGCTCTGTCTGAAAAATTGACTTTCTGGAGGAATGGGATTTTTTACCAATTGCGAGAGACGCATGCTTGGGCTATCTCCCACAGGGGAAAGCTCAGAGACTGGAAAACAAATGGTTTTTTCAGCTTCCCCTTTCGTGGAACCTGCATTTGGTCTTTCTTTTTCAAAATTGAGCATCTGTCATGAAAAATTAACTTTTGGTTCCAATGGGATTTTATCCAATTGGTGAGATACGCCTGGGCTATCTCCACAGGGGGAAAGCTCAGAGCTGGAAAACAACTGGTATTTCAGCTTGCCCCGTTGAGGGAACCTGCATAGTGTTCTTTTTCAAATCTGAGTCCTGTTGAAAAATTGAATTTTGGACGAAGGATTTTTTAACAACAATTGCCAGGGTTACGCCTTGGGGGCGGACTAACTGACTAAGGGAAAAAGCCTAACATATCGAAAACAACTGGTTTTTCAGCTTCCCCATCTGAGTGGAACCTGCATATGTGTTTCCTTTTCAAATCTGAGCTCTGTCTGAATAATTGACTTTTCTGGCCGAATGGGATTTTTACCAACAATTGCGAGATACGCCTTGGGCTAACTCCACGGGGAAAGCTCACTTCTGGAAAAGAAGTGGTTTTTCAGCTTCCCCATCTAAGTGGAACCTGCATATGTGTTTCTTTTTCACATTTGAGCTCTGTCTGAATAATTGACTTTTCTGGCCGAATGCGATTTTTACCAACAATTGCGACATACGCCTTGGGCTAACTCTACAGGGAAAGCTCACATCCGGAAAAGAAGTGGTTTTTCAGCTTCCCCATCTGATTGGAACCTGCATATGTGTTTCTTTTTCAAATCTGAGCTCTGTCTGAATAATTGACTTTTCTGGCCGAATGGGATTTTTACCAATTGCGAGATACGCCTTGGGCTATCTCCACAGGGAAAGTTCAGAGCTGGAAAACAACTGGTTTTTCAGCTTCCCCATTCAACCTGAGCCTGCATATGTGTTTCTTTTTCATATTTGAGCTCTGTCTGAATAATTGACTTTTCTGGCTGAATGGGATTTTTACCAATTGCGAGATACGCCTTGGGCTATCTCCACAGGGAAAGCTCAGAGCTAGAAAACAACTGGTTTTTCAGCTTCCCCATCTCAGTGGAACCTGCATATGTCTTTCTTTTTCAAATTTGAACTCTGTCTGAAAAATTGGACCTTTCTGGCTGAAGGGGATTTTTACTAATGCGAGATACGCCTTTGGCAACATCCACAGGGAAAGCTCAGAGCTGGAAAAACAACTGGTTATTTCAGCTTCCTCGTCTGAAGTGGAACCTGAATATGTGTTTATTTTTCAAATTTAAGGTGTGTCTGAAAAATTGACTTTTCTGGCTGAATGGGATTTTTACCAACAATTGCGAGATACGCCTCGGGCTAACTCCTCAAGGAAAGCTCACATCCAGAAAACAAGTGGTTTTTCAGCTTCCCCATCCGAGTGGAACCTGAATATGTGTTTCTTTTTCACATTTGAGCTCTCTCTGAAGAATTGACTTTTCTGGCTGAATGGGATTTTTACCAATTGCGAGATATGCGTTGGGCTAACTCCCCAGGGAAAGCTCAAATCCGGAAAACAAGTGGTTTTTCAGCTTCACCAACCCTGGGGAACCTGCATATGTGTTTCTTTTTCACATTTGAGCTCTCTCTGAAAAATTAACTTTTCTGGCTGAATGGGATTTTTACCAATTGCGAGAAACGCCGTGGGCTAACTACACAGGGAAAGCTCAGATCCGGAAAACAAGTGGTTTTTCAGTTTCCCTATCCAAGTAGAACCTGCATATGTGTTTCTTTTTCCAATTTTATCCTGTGTCTGAAAAATTGACGTTTCTGGCTGAATGGGATTTTTACCAATTGCGAGATACGCCTTGGGCTAACTTCTCAGGGAAAGCTCAAATCCAGAAAACAAGTGGTTTTTCAGCTTCCCCATCCGAGTGGAACCTGAATATGTGTTTCTTTTTCACAATGATCGTCTTCTGAAGAATTGACTTTTTCTGGCTGATGGGATTTTTACCAATGCGAGATATTCATTGGGCTACACTACACAGGGAAAGCTCACATCTGGAAACAAGTGGTTTTCGTTTCCACACTCACCAACCCTGGGGAACCTGCACATATATTTCCTTTCAACATTTCAGCTCTCTACAATCAAAAATTAACTTTCTGGCTGAATGGGATTTTACCATTGCGAATACGCATTGGCTAACTCCACAGGAAAGCCACATCCAGAGTACAACCTGCATATTGTTTCTTTTTCCAATTTTTTTTTTTTTTAATTATTAATCTTTTTTTTTTTTTTAATAATTTTTATTACCATTTTCCTTTATACAACTCTAATACATATTCAGCAGACTGTGTCATTTTTATATACTTCGGATCAGCATTCTATACAATATATACACTATATACATTCAATATCTAACCACACAGTAGTCTTATGTATATTTCCAATTTTTGTTTCTATTATCTATCCAAGTATATCATTTTTCCCAAACTGCGTAAAATTCCGAATTGTCTTTTTCTTTTAGTTCTAGCGGGAGTTTATCCATTTCGGCACATTCATATATCTTCTGAATGATCAATCCCTCTGGTGGTATATTGCCTTCCTTCCAATATTGCGCGAACGCAATTCTTGCCGCAGTTAATATGTGTAAAATCAAATAACTTATTTTCCTGTCAAATTTCTTTTTAAGTATTCCCAGGAGAAATGTTTCCGGGTTTAGTTCTATTTGGCATTTTGTTAACTCTTGTAGCCACCCTTGTATCTTAGTCCAATACTTTTTCGCTTCATGAAATTTTCTCCTGTGTCAGAAAATGACTTTTTGGTGAATGGATTTTTACCATTGCGAGATACGCCCTTGGTCTAAAGAACTCCCAAGGAAAGCTCCACCCACATCCGAAAACAAGTGGTTTTCAGCTCCCCATCCGAAGTGGACTGAATATGTTTTCTTGTTTCAATTTAAGTTGTGTCTGAAAAATGACTTTTTCTACTGAAGTGGGATTTTACCAACTTTTTTGCGAGATACCCCTTGGCTAACTCCACAGGGAAAGCTCAAATTCCAGAACCACTGGTTTTTCAGCTTCCCCATCCGAGTGGAACCTGATAAGTTTTTCTTTTTCACATTTGAGCTCTCTCTGAAGAATTGACTTTTCTGCTGAATGTGATTTTTACCAATTGTGAGATATGCATTGGGCTAACTCCACAGGGAAAGCTCACATCCGAAAAACAAGTGGTTTTTCAGCTTCCCTAACCCTGGGGAACTTACATATGTGTTTCTTTTTCAAATTTCAGCTGTGTCTGAAAAATTGACTTTTCTGGCTGAATGGGATTTTTACCAACAATTGCGAGATACGCCGTGGGCTAACTCCACAGGGAAAGCTCAAATCCAGAAAACAAGTGGTTTTTCAGCTTCACCAACCCTGAGGAACCTGCATATGTGTTTCCTTTTCACATTTGAGCTCTGTCTGAAGAATTGACTTTTCTGGCTGAATGGGATTTTTACCAATTGCGAGATATGCATTGGGCTAACTCTACAGGGAAAGCTCAGATCCGGAAAACAAGTGGTTTTTCAGTTTCCCCATACGAGTTGAACCTGCATATGTGTTTCTTTTTCCAATTTTAACCTGTGTCTGAAAAATTGACTTTTCTGGCTGAATGGGATTTTTACGAACAATTGCGAGATACGCCTTGGGCTAACTCCTCAAGGAAAGCTCACATGCAGAAAACAAGTGGTTTTTCAGCTTCCCCATCCGAGTGGAACCTGAATATGTGTTTCTTTTTCACATTTGAGCTCTCTCTGAAGAATTGACTTTTCTGGCTGAATGTGATTTTTATCAATTGTGAGATATGCATTGGGCTAACTCCAGAGGGAAAGCTCACATCCGGAAAACAAGTGGTTTTTCAGCTTCCCTAACCCTGGGGAACTTGCATATGTGTTTCTTTTTCAAATTTCATCTGTGTCTGAAAAATTGACTTTTCTGCCTGAATGGGATTTTTACCAACAATTGCGAGATATGCATTGGGCTAACTCCACAGGGAAAGCTCACATCCGGAAAACAAGTGGTTTTTCAGCTTCCCTAACCCTAGGGAACTTGCATATGTGTTTCTTTTTCACCTTTGAGCTCTGTCTGAAAAATTAACTTTTCTGGCTGAATTGGATGTTTACCAATTGCAAGATACGCCGTGGGCTAACTCCACAGGGAAAGCTCACATCCGGAAAACAAGTGGTTTTTCAGTTTCCCCATCAGAGTAGAACCTGCATATGTGTTTCTTTTTCCAATTTTACCCTGTGTCTGAAAATTTGACTTTTCTGGCTGAATGGGATTTTTACAAACAATTGCGAGATATGCATTGGGCTAACTCCACAGGGAAAGCTCACATCCGGAAAACAAGTGGTTTTTCAGCTTCACCATCCCTGGGGAACCTGCATATGTGTTTCTTTTTCACATTTGAGCTCTTTCTGAAGAATTGACCTTTCTGGCTGAATGGGATTTTTACCAATTGCGAGATATGCATTGGGCTAACTCCACAGGGAAAGCTCACATCTGGAAAACAAGTGGTTTTTCAGCTTCACCAACCCTGGGGAACCTGCATATGTGTTTCTTTTTCACCTTTGAGCTCTGTCTGAAAAATTAACTTTTCTGGCTGAATGGGATGTTTACCAATTGCGAGATACGCCGTGGGCTAACTCCACAGGGAAAGCTCAAATCCAGAAAACAAGTGGTTTTTCAGCTTCACCAACCCTGATGAACCTGCATATGTGTTTCTTTTTCACATTTGAGCTCTCTCTGAAGAATTGACTTTTCTGGCTGAATGGGATTTTTACCAATTGCGAGATATGCATTGGGCTAACTCTACAGGGAAAGCTCAGATCCGGAAAACAAGTGGTTTTTCAGTTTCCCCATCCGAGTAGAACCTGCATATGTGTTTCTTTTTCCAATTTTAACCTGTGTCTGAAAAATTGACTTTTCTGGCTGAATGGGATTTTTACCAACAATTGCGAGATACGCCTTGGGCTAACTCCTCAGGGAAAGCTCACATCCAGAAAACAAGTGTTTTTTCAGCGTCCCCATCCGAGTGGAACTTGCATATGTGTTTCTTTTTCACATTTGAGCTCTGTCAGAAAAATTGACTTTTCTGGCTGAATGGGATTTTTACCAACAATTGCGAGATACGCCTTGGACTAACTCCTCAGGAAAAGCTCACATCCAGAAAACAAGTGGTTTTTCAGTTTCCCCATCCAAGTAGAACCTGCATATGTGTTTCTTTTTCCAATTTTACCCTGTGTCTGAAAATTTGACTTTTCTGGCTGAATGGGATTTTTACAAACAATTGCGAGATATTCATTGGGCTAACTCCACAGGGAAAGCTCACATCCGGAAAACAAGTGGTTTTTCAGCTTCACCATCCCTGGGGAACCTGCATATGTGTTTCTTTTTCACATTTGAGCTCTTTCTGAAGAATTGACTTTTCTGGCTGAATGGGATTTTTACCAATTGCGAGATATGCATTGGGCTAACTCCACAGGGAAAGCTCACATCCAGAAAACAAGTGTTTTTTCAGCTTCCCCATCTGAGTGGAACCTGAATATGTGTTTCTTTTTCACATTTGAGCTCTCTCTGAAGAATTGACTTTTCTGGCTGAATGGGATTTTTACCAATTGCGAGATATGCATTGGGCTAACTACACAGGGAAAGCTCACATCCAGAAAACAAGTGGTTTTTCAGCTTACCCATCCGAGTGGAACCTGAATATGTGTTTCTTTTTGAAATTCAACCTGTGTCTGAAAAATTGACTTTTCTGGCTGAATGGGATTTTTACCAACAATTGAGAGATACGCCTTGGGCTAACTCCTCAGGGAAAGCTCACATCCAGAAAACAAGTGGTTTTTCAGCTTCCCCATCCGAGTGGAACCGGCATATGTGTTTCTTTTTCAAATTTGAGCTCTGTCTGAAGAATTGACTTTTCTGGCTGAATGGGATTTTTACCAATTGCGAGATATGCATTGGGCTAACTCCACAGGGAAAGCTCACATCCGGAAAACAAGTGGTTTTTCAGCTTCACCAACCCTGGGGAACCTGCATATGTGTTTCTTTTTCACATTTCAGCTCTCTCTGAAAAATTAACTTTTCTGGCTGAATGGGATTTTTACCAATTTCTAGATACGTCGTGGGCTAACTACAAAGGGAAATCTCACATCCAGAAAACAAGTGGTTTTTCAGTTTCCCCATCCGTGTAGAACCTGCATATGTGTTTCTTTTTCCAATTTTATCCTGTGTCTGAAAAATTGACTTTTCTGGCTGAATGGGATTTTTACCAATTGCGAGATACTCCTTGGGCTAACTCCACAAGGAAATCTCACATCCAGAAAACAAGTGGTTTTTCAGCTTCCCCATCTGACTGGAACCTGAATATGTGTTTCTTTTTCAAATTTAAGTTGTGTCTGAAAAATTGACTTTTCTGACTGAATGGGATTTTTACCAACAATTGCGGCATTCGCCTTGGGCTAACTCCTCAGGGAAAGCTCACACCCAGAAAACAAGTGGTTTTTCAGCTTCCCCATCCGAGTGGAACCTGAATATGTGTTTCTTTTTTCAAATTTGAGCTCTGTCTGAAGAATTGACTTTTCTGGCTGAATGGGATTTTTACCAATTGCGAGATATGCATTGGGCTAACTCCACAGGGAAAGCTCACATCCGGAAAACAAGTGGTTTTTCAGGTTCACCAATCCTGGGGAACCTGCATGTGTGTTTCTTTTTCACATTTGAGCTGTGTCTGAAATATTGACTTTTCTGGCTGAAAGGGATTTTTACCAACAATTGAGAGATATGCATTGGGCTAACACCACAGGGAACGCTCAGATCTGGAAAACAAGTGGTTTTTCAGTTTCCCCATCCGAGTAGAACCTGCATATGTGTTTCCTTTTCCAATTTTAACCTGTGTCTGAAAATTTGACTTTTCTGGCTGAATGGGATTTTTACCAACAATTGTGAGATATGCATTGGGTTAACTCCACAGGGAAAGCTCAGATCCGGAAAACAAGTGGTTTTTCAGTTTCCCCATCCGAGTAGAACCTGCATCTGTGTTTCTTTTTCCAATTTTATCCTGTGTCTGAAAAATTGACTTTTCTGGCTGAATGGGATTTTTACCAATTAGGATATACGCCTTGGGCTAACTCCACAAGGAAAGCTCACATCCAGAAAACAAGTGGTGTTTCAGCTTCCCCATCTGACTGGAACCTGAATATGTGTTTCTTTTTCAAATTTAAGTTGTGTCTGAAAAATTGACTTTTCTGACTAAATGGGGTTTTTATCAAAAATTGCGACATTCGCCTTGGGTTAACTCCCCAGGGAAAGCTCACATCCGGAAAACAAGTGGTTTTTCAGCTTCCCTAACCCTGGGGAACTTGCATATGTGTTTCTTTTTCAAATTTCAGCTGTGTCTGAAAAATTGACTTTTCTGGCTGAATGGGATTTTTACCAACAATTGCGAGATACGCGTTGGGCTAACTCGTCAGGGAAAGTTCACATCCAGAAAACAAGTGGTTTTTCAGCTTCCCCATCAGAGTGGAACCTGAATATGTGTTTCTTTTTCACATTTGAGCTCTCTCTGAAGAATTGACTTTTCTGGCTGAATGGGATTTTTACAAATTGTGAGATATGCATTGGGCTAACTCCACAGGGAAAGCTCAGATCCGGAAAACAAGTGGTTTTTCAGTTTCCCCATCCGTGTAGAACCTGCATATGTGTTTCTTTTTCCAATTTTATCCTGTGTCTGAAAAATTGACTTTTCTGGCTGAATGGGATTTTTACCAATTGCGAGATACTCCTTGGGCTAACTTCACAAGGAAATCTCACATCCAGAAAACAAGTGGTTTTTCAGCTTCCCCATCTGACTGGAACCTGAATATGTGTTTCTTTTTCAAATTTAAGTTGTGTCTGAAAAATTGACTTTTCTGACTGAATGGGATTTTTACCAACAATTGCGACATTCGCCTTGGGCTAACTCCTCAGGGAAAGCTCACATCCAGAAAACAAGTGGTTTTTCAGCTTCCCCATCCGAGTGGAACCTGAATATGTGTTTCTTTTTCACAATTGAGCTCTTTGTGAAGAATTGACTTTCTGGCTGAATGGAATTTTTACCAATTGCGAGATATGCATTGGGCTAACTCCCCAGGGAAAGCTCACATCCAGAAAACAAGTGGTTTTTCAGCTTCCCCATCCGAGTAGAACCTGCATATGTGTTTCTTTTTCACATTTGAGCTCTCTCTGAAGAATTGACTTTTCTGGCTGAATGGGATTTTTACCAATTGCGAGATATGCATTGGGCTAACTCCCCAGGGAAAGCTCACATCCGGAAAACAAGTGGTTTTTCAGGTTCACCAATCCTGGGGAACCTGCATGTGTGTTTCTTTTTCACATTTGAGCTGTGTCTGAAATATTGACTTTTCTGGCTGAAAGGGATTTTTACCAACAATTGAGAGATATGCATTGGGCTAACACCACAGGGAACGCTCAGATCTGGAAAACAAGTGGTTTTTCAGTTTCCCCATCCGAGTAGAACCTGCATATGTGTTTCCTTTTCCAATTTTAACCTGTGTCTGAAAATTTGACTTTTGTGGCTGAATGGGATTTTTACCAACAATTGTGAGATATGCATTGGGTTAACTCCACAGGGAAAGCTCACATCCGGAAAACAAGTGGTTTTTCAGTTTCACCAACCCTGGGGAACCTGCACATGTATTTCTTTTTCACATTTCAGCTCTCAATGAAAAATTAACTTTTCTGGCTGAATGGGATTTTTACCAATTGCGAGATACGCCTTGGGCTAACTCCACAGGGAAAGCTCAGATCCGGAAAACAAGTGGTTTTTCAGTTTCCCCATCCGAGTACAACCTGCATATGTGTTTCTTTTTCCAATTTTATCCTGTGTCTGAAAAATTGACTTTTCTGGCTGAATGGGATTTTTACCAATTACGAGATACGCCTTGGGCTAACTCCACAAGGAAAGCTCACATCCAGAAAACAAGTGGTTTTTCAGCTTCCCCATCTGACTGGAACCTGAATATATGTTTCTTTTTCAAATTTAAGTTGTGTCTGAAAAATTGACTTTTCTGACTAAATGGGATTTTTACCAAAAATTGCGACATTCGCCTTGGGCCAACTCCCCAGGGAAAGCTCACATCCGGAAAACAAGTGGTTTTTCAGCTTCCCCATCCGAGTGGAACCTGAATATGTGTTTCTTTTTCACATTTGAGCTCTCTCTGAAGAATTGACTTTTCTGGCTGAATGGGATTTTTACCAATTGTGAGATATGCATTGGGCTAACTCCACAGGAAAGCTCACATCCGGAAACACAACGAAGTGTATAAATTTCAGCTTCCTCTAACACCTGGGGAACCTGAATATGTGTTTTTTTTTCACATTTGAGCTCTCTGTGAAGAATTGACTTTTCTGGCTGAATGGGATTTTTACCAATTGCGAGATACGCGTTGGGCTAACTCGTCAGGGAAAGTTCACATCCAGAAAACAAGTGGTTTTTCAGCTTCCCCATCAGAGTGGAACCTGAATATGTGTTTCTTTTTCAAATTTAAGCTGTGTCTGAAAAATTGACTTTTCTGGCTGAATGGGATTCTTACCAACAATTGCGAGATACGCCTTGGGCTAACTCCTCAAGGAAAGCTCACATCCAGAAAACAAGTGGTTTTTCAGCTTCCCCATCCGAGTGGAACCTGAATATGTGTTTCTTTTTCACATTTGAGCTCTCTCTGAAGAATTGACTTTTCTGGCTGAATGGGATTTTTACCAATTGTGAGATATGCATTGGGCTAACTCCACAGGGAAAGCTCACATCCGGAAAACAAGTGGTTTTTCAGCTTCACCATCCCTGGGGAACCTGCATATGTGTTTCTTTTTCACAATTGAGCTCTTTCTGAAGAATTGACTTTCTGGCTGAATGGAATTTTTACCAATTGCGAGATATGCATTGGGCTAACTCGACAGGGAAAGCTCACATCCGGAAAACAAGTGGTTTTTCAGCTTCCCCATCCGAGTAGAACCTGCATATGTGTTTCTTTTTCACATTTGAGCTCTCTCTGAAGAATTGACTTTTCTGGCTGAATGGGATTTTTACCAATTGTGAGATATGCATTGGGCTAACTCCACAGGGAAAGCTCACATCCGGAAAACAAGTGGTTTTTCAGCTTCCCTAACCCTGGGGAACTTGCATATGTGTTTCTTTTTCAATATTTCAGCCGTGTCTGAAAAATTGACTTTTCTGGCTGAATGGGATTTTTACCAACAATTGCGAGATATGCATTGGGCTAACTCCACAGGGAAAGCTTAAATCCAGAAAACAAGTGGTTTTTCAGCTTCCCCATCTGAGTGGAACCTGAATATGTGTTTCTTTTTCACATTTGAGCTCTCTCTGAAGAATTGACTTTTCTGGCTGAATGGGATTTTTACCAATTGCGAGATATGCATTGGGCTAACTCCACAGGGAAAGCTCAGATCCGGAAAACAAGTGGTTTTTTAGTTTCCCCATCCGAGTAGAACCTGCATATGTGTTTCTTTTTCCAATTTTAACCTGTGTCTGAAAATTTGACTTTTCTGGCTCAATGGGATTTTTACCAATTGCGAGATATGCATTGGGCTAACTCCACAGGGAAAGCTCACATCCGGAAAACAAGTGGTTTTTCTGCTTCAGCAACCCTGCCGAACCTGCATATGAATTTCTTTTTCACATTTCAGCTCTCTCTGAAAAATTAACTTTTCTGGCTGAATGGGATTTTTACCAATTGCAAGATACGCCTTGGGCTAACTCCACAGGGAAAGCTCAGATCCGGAAAAAAAGTGGTTTTTCAGTTTCCCCATCCGAGTAGAACCTGCATATGTGTTTCTTTTTCCAATTTTAACCTGTGTCTGAAAATTTGACTTTTCTGGCTCAATGGGATTTTTACCAATTGCGAGATATGCA
>JALGBA010002327.1:0-17034 GCA_023970755.1 Azemiops feae | reverse complement strand
GAACGCAATTGCCTGTGTTCGCACTCCCTTCTAGTAACATCACCGGAGGGAGCCGGGCGTTTAGTAAGTTATTGCTGTTATTGTTAATATTATTTGGTGCTTTCCACTTAGTCTCGACTCCTGGCCACTGCCTGACCAAATCCCTGCGGTTTTCTTGGCAAGGTTTCCCCCCCCCCAGCTGCGGTTAGAATAGAATAACCGAGTTGGAAGGGACCTTGGAGGTCTTCTAGTCCAACCCCCTGCTTAGGCAGGCAACCCTATACCATTTCAGACAAATGGTTTGCCGTTGCTTCCTTCCTAGGGCCGAGAGAGAGTGACTGGCCCAAAGCTGGTTTTGGAGTGACTGACACAGATGACTTTTCTGCCTCTAAAAGCAAGATTAGAACTCACAGCCTCCCACTTTCTAGTCTGCTGCCTTAACCACGACTAGACCAAAGCCGCTCTAAATTTTGCATATTTTTTTAATCCAGCCTTTGTTATTTTTATAAATAACTCAAGGCGGCAAATATATCTAATGCTCCTTCCTTCTCTTATTTTCGCCATGCAACAACAGCCCTAGGGTTAGGGTTAGACTTAGGCTGACTAGGAGAGGAATTGGCCCAAAGCTGGTTTCTCATACCTAAGGTGGTACTAAAACTCAGCCCCCACCCCCAATTTCTAGCCTGGCACCTTCCACCCCAATTGACTAGCTGTCTATTTTTCACCCCAGTGAAATGATATTCACCAATGGGCATACTAGGAAGATTAGAAACTAAGATGCAGCAAGAAATTAGTGTGATGTAGGTAGACATAAAACATTTTAATAAATGCGTCAGTTTCAAAACTAGCAGCGAAGGTAAAATCTAATCTCATTCATTTTAATATTAAGCATAGCAATAAATTTATGTATGTTTGGTGAGGTTTATCTTTAAAGTTAGCACCTATCAAAGTAACCTTAATTCATCATTACAGGCCTTTTTGAAGGCCGCGCCATCTCTCGCTAAGGGACAAGCAGGTACAGCAGCCCCCAAAAGAAATAAACCTTTTAAATGGCGTTTTAAGTTTATTATTCTTTGTTAATAAAACCATACTAATATTAGGTTATCTTACTCTGCCCCAGGGTCTCAGCAAAAGGGCCTCCCGTCGCCCTATTAATATTAATAAGGCTTTAATAATAAAGATAGAGAATAATAACCTTAAAATCCCATTCAAAAGGTTTATTTATTTCGGCGGCCGCAATACCCGTTTTGACCACAGGAGGGCACGTTTTTCCGTCCCATAGCATTAACACGGTCCTAGACCTTCTCGGCATGGCGACCTCCCGTCCGTCCAAATTGGCCATCCCCCAGTTCATTTGGAATCGACCTTCCTATCATGGCCGACGTCTTGTCCGTTGCTTTTAGTCATCCGTCGGCACCTTCCTGTCCTCTCTTCTGCTCTACGCTGCCGCAAGAAGGGAAAAAAGCCTCGTACTGCCGCAGGTGAGCCGCGCAGCCACAAAAAGAAATAAAGCTTTTAAATGGAGTTTTAAGTGTAGTATTTATTAATGAAACCTCAGTAATATTAGTTGATGTTTTTGTGTCCCCGCGTCGCAGCAAAAGGGCTTCCCTTCGCCCTATTAACATTAATGCGTTACTAATAAAGATAGAGGATAATAACTTTAAAATCCCATTTAAAAGGTCTATTTCTTTCGGCACAGTTTTACGTCGCAAAGCACGGTGCCTCTGGGCATATGTAAAGTGCGAGGGGAAAGAGGCGAGCGGAGAATGGCGAGGGGAAAGTGAAGGGAAGGAAATCTCGGCTGCCTCCAGCTTCACTTGCTCAGCCCATATTGACTGACTGGGAAGCTAAAAGGGGCTTTCTAAACCTCTAGGCGAGATGGGGCAGATAAATGTCATCATAATATAAATTATATAGTATTATCATACACCCTCTCACGTGCGCGCACACACACACACGCATATCATTGTTATTATATAAATAATAAAGCCGGAGCTAAGGGGCCACTTGGTCCAGCATCCAACAACATTGTCTCTTCAGGGGTCCTTGGTGCTCTCTGAGCTTGGTGGTTTTCTTGCAGACGTTTCGTGACCCAACTAGGTCACATCATCAGTGCTAGAAGAGAGAGGAATTTGCTCTCTCTTTATATATTATTGGCTTGTCCTATCAGGGTTGATGGAGTGTTCTGGTAGTTTCTTGATTGGGACCGGTTGTTTACTTATTTATTTAGCGATGGCATATCATACATAGGACTATCATTATAATATTAACATTTCACCTAGATTAGAAAAAACACCATAAAATTAAATGTAAAAGATGTTTTGTTCAGATCCAATAGGCCGCTAACCATTGAAGTGCAGCCTTCCTTTATATAGATAGATGATCGATAGATAGTAGATGATATATAGCTGATAGATAATAGATAGATAGATAGATAGATAGATAGATAGATAGATAGATGATAGATCTACACGCTATGTTGCAGGTGTGCACAGGCACCACTGCCACACATTCGTGGTGCGTCCATGCAATTGCCTATAGCTATGATGGGCGCTGGTGTTTGCATGCCTCCTGACTAGGACCAGAGAGAAGGACTGACCCAAAGGTCACCACGTTGACCTTTCATGCCTAAGGTGGGACTAGAACCGACAGTCTTCCGATTTCTAGTCCAGTGCCTTAAGTATCCCGCATTGTCTCTCACTGTCTATGGAGATTCTCAGTCATCCGGGTCATAATTGTCCCAAAGATGCTTTTTCAGGAGGCAACTGGACTTCCTTGATTTTCTTTGAAGACGTTTCGCTTCTCATACAAGAAGGTTCTTCAGCTCTGACTGGAGCATCACTTAATGTCCTTGGCTGCTTTTGTAAAACCTAAGCAGTGTCACAACTAGTGGAGGCTAGTGAAAAGATACTATCGGAGTGTATTGTGCCATACGCTAAATATATACGTTTGTGTTTTTATTTATTTATTGCGATCGCTTGGGGGTTGCCAGCAAATTTTAGGGGACGTCACAAATTTGGAGGTGGTGTACTCGGTCAACCCTGGAGTCCAATTTAATACAGTTCCTGCTTTCCCTGGATAAACCATTTAGTTACCTGCAAACTGCATGCAGGCTGGGGAATTCTGGGACTTGAAGTCCACAAAAATTGCCAAGTTTGAGAAACGCTGGATGACTTATAGGGATTAAACCTGTCCCCTGCTGGCTGGGAATGGATGTGCAATACTTTGTGACACTACACCTTTGCGGGGGGCTTTTATATAGGGTGCCCCCAATACAATCCAGATTTCTGCATTGTCTTTTTTCCGTCCTTAACTCCAATCCAAAGTCTTCCTCCATATATGCTCCAGCAAACTCGGAAGTCTTGGTTCTACCGGCCGCTCTACCATTTCCACCCGAGCTCTCTGGTTACATTTCTATGGCGATTCCCAAGTTCGACGGTTTCAAGAGCGGAAAGCCCCGTCTGCGCTCCGCTCTCCTTTCCTACCTCTATGGTGCCTTTCCGCTTCTCTGCCGAAATAGGGGACGCGCCTTCTGTATGGCGTCATAGCCCGGCGACGCCCCGAGAAGGCTGTCCCAGGGCGAAGGAGAAGGCAAAGGTGGAGCCGGCGGCGCTGCTGCCTTTGCAGCAAGGCCAGGTGAGGCGGGGGCTTCAGGGAAGCTTCCCCGAATCTGCCGCTCGACGCCGCCGTTTCATGGGCGGCGTGTTTACTAGGAGTTGCGTTCCCACGACACGCGTATGCCCGATGAAACTCAATTGCCTGTGTTCGCACTCCCTTCTAGTAACATCACCGGAGGGAGCCGGGCGTTTAGCAAGTTATTGCTGTTATTCTTAATATTATTTGGTGCTTTTCACTTAGTCTCGACTCCTGGCCATTGCCTGACCAAATCCCTGCGGTTTTCTTGGCAAGGTTTTCCCCCCCAGCTGCGGTTAGAATAGAATAACCGAGTTGGAAGGGACCTTGGAGGTCTTCTAGTCCAACCCCCTGCTTAGGCAGGCAACCCTATACCATTTCAGACAAATGGTTTGCCGTTGCTTCCTTCCTAGGGCCGAGAGAGAGTGACTGGCCCAAAGCTGGTGTTGGAGTGACTGACCCAGATGACTTTTCTGCTCTAAAAGCAAGATTAGAACTCCCAGCCTCCCCACTTCTAGTCTGCTGCCTTACACACTAGACCAAAGCCGCTCTAAATTTTGCATATTGTTTTAATCCAGCCTTTGTTATTTTTATAAATAACTCAAGGCGGCAAATATATCTAATGCTCCTTCCTTCTCTTATTTTCGCCATGCAGCAACAGCCCTAGGGTTAGGGTTAGACTTAGGCTGACTAGGAGAGGAATTGGCCCAAAGCTGGTTTCTCATACCTAAGGTGGTACTAAAACTCAGCCCCCACCCCCCAATTTCTAGCCTGGCACCTTCCACCCCAATTGACTAGCTGTCTATTTTTCAACCCAGTGAAATGATATTCACGACTGGGCATACTATGAAGATTAGAAACTAAGATGCAGCAAAAATTAGTGTGGATTGTAGGTAGGACATCAAACATTTTTAATAATGCGTCAGTTTCAAAACTTAGCAGCGAAGGTAAAATCTAACTCACTCCTTTTAATATTAACCATAGCAATAAATTTATGTATGTTTGGTGAGGTTTTTCTTTAAAGTTAGCACCTATCAAAGTAACCTTAATTCATCATCATAGGCCTTTTTGAAGGCCGCGCCATCTCTCGCTAAGGGACAAGCAGGTGCAGCAGCCACCAAAGAAATAAACCTTTTAAATGGCGTTTTAAGTTTATTCTTTATTAATAAAACCTTACTAATATTAGGTTATCTTATTCTGCCCCAGGGTCGCAGCAAAAGGGCCTCCCGTCGCCCTATTAATATTAATAAGGCGTTAATAATAAAGATAGAGAAGAATAACCTTAAAATCCCATTCAAAAGGTTTATTTATTTCGGCGGCCGCAATGCCCGTTTTGACCACAGGAGGGCACGTTTTTCCGTCCCATAGCATTAACACCTAGACCTTCTCGGCATGGCGGCCTCCCGTCCGTTCAAATTGGCCATCCCCCAGTTCATTTGGAATCGACCTTCCTATTATGGCCGACTCCTTGTCCGTTGCTTTTAGTCGTCCCTCGCAACTTCCTTTGCAGGACCTTCTCGCCATAGAGACCTCCTGTCCATCCCGTCGGCAACTCCCTGTCCTCTTTTCTGCTCTACGTTGCCGCAAGAAGGGAAAAAAGCCTCGTACTACCGCAGGTGAGCCGAGCAGCCACAAAAAGAAATAAAGCTTTTAAATGGAGTTTTAAGTGTAGTATTTATTAATGAAACCTCAGTAATATTAGGTGATGTTTTTGTGTCCCCGCGTCGCAGCAAAAGGGCTTCCCTCCTCCCTATTAACATTAATAAGGCGTTACTAATAAAGATAGAGGATAATAACTTTAAAATCCCATTAAAAAGGTCTATTTCTTGCGGCACAGTTTTACGTCGCAAAGCATAGGCATCGAGGCAATCCCAGGCGGGTGAATCTGGAATGGAGGGTTTAGGGATGGAAGAAACAAGGGACGGGCGGGGAGGCCGGCGGGCAGCTGCTTCTAAGTGTGCACGGTGCCTCTGGGCATATGTAAAGTGCGAGGGGAAAGTGGAGGGAAGGAAATCTCGTCTCCTCAGCTTTCACTCTTGCCAGCCCATATTGGACTGACTGGGAAGCTAAAGGGGCTTCTAAACCTCTAGGCAGATGGGGGCAGATAAATGTCATCATAATATAAATTATATAGTATTATCATACCCCCTCTCACGTGCGCGCACACACACACACGCATATCATTGTTATTATATAAATAATAAAGCCGGAGCTAAGGGGCCACTTGGTCCAGCATCCAACAACATTGTCTCTTCAGGGGTCCTTGGTGCTCTCTGAGCTTGGTGGTTTTCTTGCAGACGTTTCGTGACCCAACTAGGTAACATCATCAGTGCTAGAAGAGAGAGGAATTTGCTCTCTCTTTATATACTTAGTGGCTTGTCCTATCAGGGTTGATGGAGGTGTTCCTGGTAGTTTCTTGATTGGGCGGTTGTTTACTTATTTATTTAGCGTATGGCATATCATACATGGACTTGCAGTATATATTAACATTTCACCTAGATTAGAAAAACACAATAAAATATAAATGTTAAAAAGATTTTTGTTCAGATACCATTGAAGTGCAGCCTCCTTTATATTAGATAGATAGATAGATAGATAGATAGATTGATAGATTGATAGATTGATAGATAGATAGGGTAGATAGATGTACACGATATGTTGCAGGTGTGCGCAGGCCCCAGCTGCACACATTCGGTCGTGCGTCAATGCAATTGCAGATAGCTATGATGGGAAGCTGGTGGTTTGGCATTGCCTCCTTACTAGGACCAGGAGAGAAGGACTGACCCCAAGGTCACCACAGTTGACTTTCATGCCTAAGGTGGGACTAGAACCGACAGTCTTCCGATTTCTAGTCCAGTGCCTTAAGTATTGTCTCTCACTGTCTATGGAGATTCTCAGTCATCCGGGTCATAATTGTCCCAAAGATGCTTTTTCAGGAGGCAACTGGACTTTCTTGATTTTCTTTGAAGACGTTTCGCTTCTCATACAAGAAGGTTCTTCAGCTCTGACTGGAGCATCATTTAATGGCCTTGGCTGCTTTTGTAAAACCTAAGCAGTGTCACAACTAGTGGAGGCTAGTGAAAAGATACTATCGGAGTGTATTGTGCCATACGCTAAATAAATACGTTTGTGTTTTTATTTATTTATTGCGATCACTTGGGGGTTGCCAGCAAATTTTAGGGGACCTCACAAATTTGGAGGTGGTGTACTCGGTCAACCCTGGAGTCCAATTTAATACAGTTCCTGCTTTCCCTGTATAAACCATTTAGTTACCTGCAAACTGCATGCAGGCTGGGGAATTCTGGGACTTGAAGTCCACAAAAATTGCCAAGTTTGAGAAACGCTGGATGACTTACAGGGATTAAACTTGTCCCCTGCTGGCTGGGAATGAATGTGCAATACTCTGTGACACTCTACCTTTGCGGAGGGCTTTTATATAGGGCGCCCCCAATACAATCCAGATTTCTGCATTGTCTTTTTTCCGTCCTTAACTCCAATCCAAAGTCTTCCTCCATATATGCTCCAGCAAACTCGGAAGTCTTGGTTCTACCGGCCGCTCTACCATTTCCACCCGAGCTCTCTGGTTACATATCTATGGCGATTCCCAAGTTCGACGGTTTGAAGAGGGGAAAGCCCACTCTTCCCTTCGCTCTCCTTTCCTACCTCTATGGTGCCTTTCCGCTTCTCTGCCGAAATAGGGGACGCGCCTTCTGATGGCGTCACAGCCCGGCGACGCCCCGAGAAGGCTGTCCCGCGGCCAAGGAGAAGGCAAAGGTGGAGCCGGCGGCGCTGCTGCCTTTGCATCAAGGCCAGGTGAGGGGGGGCTTCAGGGAAGCTTCCCCGAATCTGCCGCTCGACGCCGCCTTTTCACGGGCGGCGTGGGTACTAGGAGTTGCGTTCCCACGACACGCGTTGCCCGATGAACTCAATTGCCTGTGTTCGCACTCCCTTCTAGTAACATCACCGGAGGGAGCCGGGCGTTTAGTAAGTTATTGCTGTTATTCTTGATATTATTTGGTGCTTTCCACTTAGTCTCGACTCCTGGCCATTGCCTGACCAAATCCCTGCGGTTTTCTTGGCAAGGTTTTTCCCCCCAGCTGCGGTTAGGATAGAATAACCGAGTTGGAAGGGACCTTGGAGGTCTTCTAGTCCAACCCCCTGCTTAGGCAGGCAACCCTATACCATTTCAGACAAATGGTTTGCCGTTGCTTCCTTCCTAGGGCCGAGAGAGAGTGACTGGCCCAAAGCTGGTTTTGGAGTGACTGACCCAGATGACTTTTTGCGTATTTTTTTAATGCAGCCTTTGTTATTTTTTAATAAATAACTCAAGGCGGCAAATATATCTAATGCTCCTTCCTTCTCTTATTTTCGCCATGCAGCAACAGCCCCAGGGTTAGGGTTAGACTTAGGCTGACTAGGAGAGGAATTGGCCCAAAGCTGGTTTCTCATACCTAAGGTGGTACTAAAACTCAGCCCCCACCCCCAATTTCTAGCCTGGCACCTTCCACCCCAATTGACTAGCTGTCTATTTTTCACCCCAGTGAAATGATATTCACGAATGGGCATACTAGGAAGATTAGAAACTAAGATGCAGCAAGAAATTAGTGTGATGTAGGTGGACATAAAACATTTTAATAAATGCGTCAGTTTCAAAACTAGCAGCGAAGGTAAAATCTAATCTCACTCATTTTAATATTAAGCATAGCAATAGATTTATGTATGTTTGGTGAGGTTTATCTTTAAAGTTAGCACCTATCAAAGTAACCTTAATTCATCATTACAGGCCTTTTTGAAGGCCGCGCCATCTCTCGCTAAGGGACAAGCAGGTACAGCAGCCACCAAAAGAAATAAACCTTTTAAATGGCGTTTTAAGTTTATTATTCTTTGTTAATAAAACCATACTAATATTAGATTATCTTACTCTGCCCCAGGGTCTCAGCAAAAGGGCCTCCCGTCGCCCTATTAATATTAATAAGGCGTTAATAATAAAGATAGAGAATAATAACCTTAAAATCCCATTCAAAGGGTTTATTTATTTCGGCGGCCGCAATACCCGTTTTGACCACAGGAGGGCAGGTTTTTCCGTCCCATAGCATTAACACCTAGACCTTCTCGGCATGGCGACCTCCCGTCCGTCCAGATTGGCCATCCCCCAGTTCATTTGGAATCGACCTTCCTATTATGGCCGAATTCTTGTCCGTTGCTTTTAGTCATCCGTCGGCACCTTCCTGTCCTCTTTTCTGCTCTACGCGGCCGCAAGAAGGGAAAAAAGCCTCGGACTGCCGCAGGTGAGCCGAGCAGCCACAAAAAGAAATAAAGCTTTTAAATGGAGTTTTAAGTGTAGTATTTATTAATGAAACCTCAGTAATATTAGGTGATGTTTTTGTGTCCCCGCGTCGCAGCAAAAGGGCTTCCCTTCGCCCTATTAACATTAATAAGGCGTTACTAATAAAGATAGAGGATAATAACTTTAAAATCCCATTAAAAAGGTCTATTTCTTTCGGCACAGTTTTACGTCGCAAAGCATAGGCATCGAGGCAATCCCAGGCGGGTGAATCTGGAATGGAGGGTTTAGGGATGGAAGAAACAAGGGACGGGCGGGGAGGCCGGCGGGCAGCTGCTTCTAAGTGTGCACGGTGCCTCTGGGCATATGCAAAGTGCGAGGGGAAAGTGGAGGGAAGGAAATCTTGGCTGCCTCCAGCTTCACTTGCTCAGCCCATATTGACTGACTGGGAAGCAAAAAGGGGCTTTCTAAACCTCTAGGCGAGATGGGGCAGATAAATGCAATCATAATATAAATTATATAGTATTATCATACACCCACGCACGCACACACACACACCCACGCATATCATTGTTATTATATAAATAATAAAGCCGGAGCTAAGGGGCCACTTGGTCCATCATCCAACAACATTGTCTCTTCAGGGGTCCTTGGTGCTCTCTGAGCTTGGTGGTTTTCTTGCAGACGTTTCGTGACCCAACTAGGTAACATCATCAGTGCTAGAAGAGAGAGGAATTTGCTCTCTCTTTATATACTTAGTGGCTTGTCCTATCAGTGTTGATGGAGGTGTTCCTGGTAGTTTCTTGATTGGGCGGTTGTTTAATTATTTATTTAGCGTATGGCATATCATACATGGACTTGCAGTATATATTAACATTTCACCTAGATTAGAAAAACACAATAAAATATAAATGTTAAAAAGATTTTTGTTCAGATACCAATAGGCCGTCTAACCATTGAAGTGCAGCCTCCTTTATATTAGATAGATAGATAGATAGATTGATAGATTGATAGATTGATAGATAGATAGATTGATAGATAGATAGGGTAGATAGATGTACACGATATGTTGCAGGTGTGCGCAGGCCCCAGCTGCACACATTCGGTCGTGCGTCAATGCAATTGCAGATAGCTATGATGGGAAGCTGGTGGTTTGGCATTGCCTCCTTACTAGGACCAAGAGAGAAGGACTGACCCCAAGGTCACCACAGTTGACTTTCATGCCTAAGGTGGGACTAGAACCGACAGTCTTCCGATTTCTAGTCCAGTGCCTTAAGTATTGTCTCTCACTGTCTATGGAGATTCTCAGTCATCTGGGTCATAATTGTCCCAAAGATGCTTTTTCAGGAGGCAACTGGACTTCCTTGATTTTCTTTGAAGACGTTTCGCTTCTCATACAAGAAGGTTCTTCAGCTCTGACTGGAGCATCACTTAATGGCCTTGGCTGCTTTTGTAAAACCTAAGCAGTGTCACAACTAGTGGAGGCTAGTGAAAAGATACTATCGGAGTGTATTGTGCCATACGCTAAATAATTACGTTTGTGTTTTTATTTATTTATTGCGATCGCTTGGGGGTTGCCAGCAAATTTTAGGGGACGTCACAAATTTGGAGGTGGTGTACTCGGTCAACCCTGGAGTCCAATTTAATACAGTTCCTGCTTTCCCTGGATAAACCATTTAGTTACCTGCAAACTGCATGCAGGCTGGGGAATTCTGGGACTTGAAGTCCACAAAAATTGCCAAGTTTGAGAAACGCTGGATGACTTATAGGGATTAAACGTGTCCCCTGCTGGCTGGGAATGGATGTGCAATACTCTGTGACACTCCACCTTTGCGGGGGGCTTTTATATAGGGCGCCCCCAATACAATCCAGACTTCTGCATTGTCTTTTTTCCGTCCTTAACTCCAATCCAAAGTCTTCCTCCATATATGCTCCAGCAAACTCGGAAGTCTTGGTTCTACCGGCCGCTCTACCATTTCCACCCGAGCTCTCTGGTTACATATCTATGGCGATTCCCAAGATCGACGGTTTGAAGAGCGGAAAGCCCAGTCTGCCCTCCGCTCTCCTTTCCTACCTCTATGGTTCCTTTCCGCTTCTCTGCCGAAATCGGGGACGCGCCTTCTGATGGCGTCACAGCCCGGCGACGCCCCGAGAAGGCTGTCCCGCGGCCAAGGAGAAGGCAAAGGTGGAGCCGGCGGCGCTGCTGCCTTTGCATCAAGGCCAGGTGAGGCGGGGGCTTCAGGGAAGCTTCCCCGAATCTGCCGCTCGACGCCGCCTTTTCATGGGCGGCGTGGGTACTAGGAGTTGCGTTCCCACGACACGCGTTGCCCGATGAACTCAATTGCCTGTGTTCGCACTCCCTTCTAGTAACATCACCGGAGGGAGCCGGGCGTTTAGCAAGTTATTGCTGTTATTCTTAATATTATTTGGTGCTTTCCACTTAGTCTCGACTCCTGGCCATTGCCTGACCAAATCCCTGCGGTTTTCTTGGCAAGGTTTTTTCCCCCAGCTGAATAACGGAGTTGGAAGGGACCTTGGAGGTCTTCTAGTCCAACCCCCTGCTTAGGCAGGCAACCCTATACCATTTCAGACAAATGGTTTGCCGTTGCTTCCTTCCTAGGGCCGAGAGAGAGTGACTGGCCCAAAGCTGGTTTTGGAGTGACTGACCCAGATGACTTTTTGCGTATTTTTTTAATGCAGCCTTTGTTATTTTTTTATAAATAACTCAAGGCGGCAAATATATCTCATGCTCCTTCCTTCTCTTATTTTCGCCATGCAGCAACAGCCCTAGGGTTAGGGTTAACTTAGGCTGACTAGGAGAGGAATTGGCCCAAAGCTGGTTTCTCATACCTAAGGTGGTACTAAAAAACTCAGCCCCCACCCCCAATTTCTAGCCTGGCACCTTCCACCCCAATTGACTAGCTGTCTATTTTTCACCCCAGTGAAATGATATTCACGAATGGGCATACTAGGAAGATTAGAAACTAAGATGCAGCAAGAAATTAGTGTGATTTAGGTAGACATAAAACATTTTAATAAATGCGTCAGTTTCAAAACTAGCAGCGAAGGTAAAATCTAATCTCACTCATTTTAATATTAAGCATAGCAATAAATTTATGTATGTTTGGTGAGGTTTATCTTTAAAGTTAGCACCTATCAAAGTAACCTTAATTCATCATTACAGGCCTTTTTGAAGGCCGCGCCATCTCTCGCTAAGGGACAAGCAGGTACAGCAGCCCCCAAAAGAAATAAACCTTTTAAATGGCGTTTTAAGTTTATTATTCTTTGTTAATAAAACCATACTAATATTAGGTTATCTTACTCTGCCCCAGGGTCTCAGCAAAAGGGCCTCCCGTCGCCCTATTAATATTAATAAGGCGTTAATATTAAAGATAGAGAATAATAACCTTAAAATCCCATTCAAAAGGTTTATTTATTTCTGCGGCCGCAATACCCGTTTTGACCACAGGAGGGCAGGTTTTTCCGTCCCATAGCATTAACACCTAGACCTTCTCGGCATGGCGACCTCCCGTCCGTCCAAATTGGCCATCCCCCAGTTCATTTGGAATCGACCTTCCTATTATGGCCGAATTCTTGTCCGTTGCTTTTAGTCATCCGTCGGCACCTTCCTGTCCTCTTTTCTGCTCTACGCTGCCGCAAGAAGGGAAAAAAGCCTCGGACTGTCGCAGGTGAGCCGAGCAGCCACAAAAAGAAATAAAGCTTTTAAATGGAGTTTTAAGTGTAGTATTTATTAATGAAACCTCAGTAATATTAGGTGATGTTTTTGTGTCCCCGCGTCGCAGCAAAAGGGCTTCCCTTCGCCTTATTAACATTAATAAGGCGTTACTAATAAAGATAGAGGATAATAACTTTAAAATCCCATTAAAAAGGTCTATTTCTTTCGGCACAGTTTTATGTCGCAAAGCATAGGCATCGAGGCAATCCCAGGCGGGTGAATCTGGAATGGAGGGTTTCGGGATGGAAGAAACAAGGGACGGGCGGGGAGGCCGGCGGGCAGCTGCTTCTAAGTGTGCACGGTGCCTCTGGGCATATGTAAAGTGCGAGGGGAAAGAGGAGGGGAGGAAATCTCGGCTGCCTCCAGCTTCACTTGCTCAGCCCATATTGACTGACTGGGAAGCTAAAAGGGGCTTTCTAAACCTCTAGGCGAGATGGGGCAGATAAATGCAATCATAATATAAATTATATAGTATTATCATACACCCACGCACGCACACACACACACACACACGCATATCATTGTTATTATATAAATAATAAAGACGGAGCTAAGGGGCCACTTGGTCCATCATCCAACAACATTGTCTCTTCAGGGGTCCTTGGTGCTCTCTGAGCTTGGTGGTTTTCTTGCAGACGTTTCGTGACCCAACTAGGTAACATCATCAGTGCTAGAAGAGAGAGGAATTTGCTCTCTCTTTATATACTTAGTGGCTTGTCCTATCAGTGTTGATGGAGGTGTTCCTGGTAGTTTCTTGATTGGGCGGTTGTTTACTTATTTATTTAGCGTATGGCATATCATACATGGACTTGCAGTATATATTAACATTTCACCTAGATTAGAAAAACACAATAAAATATAAATGTTAAAAAGATTTTTGTTCAGATACCAATAGGCCGTCTAACCATTGAAGTGCAGCATCCTTTATATTAGATAGATAGATAGATAGATAGATAGAGATAGATAGATAGATAGATAGATAGTATAGATAGATCGATAGAAGATAGATAGATAGATAGCTTAGAGAGATTGAGGATCGATTGATAGATAGATAGATAGATAGATAGATAGATAGATAGATAGATAGATAGATAGATAGATAGATTGATAGATTGATAGATTGATAGATTGATTGATTGATTGATTGATTGATTAGATAGATGATAGATAGATAGATAGATAGATAGATAGATAGATAGATAGATAGATAGACAGATAGATAGATAGATAGATAGATAGATAGATCTACACGATATGTTGCAGGTGTGCGCAGGCCCCAGCTGCACACAGTCGGTGGTGCGTCAATGCAATTGCAGATAGCTATGATGGGAAGCTGGTGGTTTGGCATTGCCTCGTTACTAGGACCAAGAGAGAAGGACTGACCCCAAGGTCACCACAGTTGACTTTCATGCCTAAGGTGGGACTAGAACCGACAGTCTTCCGATTTCTAGTCCAGTGCCTTAAGTATCCCGCATTGTCTCTCACTGTCTATGGAGATTCTCAGTCATCCGGGTCATAATTGTCCCAAAGATGCCTTTTCAGGAGGCAACTGGACTTTCTTGATTTTCTTTGAAGACGTTTCGCTTCTCATACAAGAAGGCTTCTTCAGCCTCTGGAATGGAGCACAATTAATGGACTTGGCTGCTTTGTAACACCAAGCAGTGTCAAACTAGGGGAGGATAGTGAAAGATACTATCGAGTGTATTGTGCCATACGCAAATAATACGTTTGTGTTTTTATTTATTTATTGCGATCATGTGGGGTTGCCAGCAAATTTTAAGGGACGTCACAAATGGGGAGGTGGTGTACTCGGTCAAACCCTGAGTCACATTTAATACAGTTCCGCTTTCCCTGGATAAACCATTTAGTACGCAAAACTGCAGCAGGCTGGGGAATTCTGGGACTTGAAGTCCACAAAAATTGCCAAGTTTGAGAAACGCTGGATGACTTACAGGGATTAAACTTGTCCCCTGCTGGCTGGGAATGGATGTGCAATACTCTGTGACACTCCACCTTTGCGGGGGGCTTTTATATAGGGCGCCCCCACTACAATCCAGATTTCTGCATTGTCTTTTTTCCGTCCTTACCTCCAATCCAAAGTCTTCCTCCATATATGCTCCAGCAAACTCGGAAGTCTTGGTTCTACCGGCCGCTCTACCATTTCCATCCGAGCTCTCTGGTTACATTTCTATGGCGATTCCCAAGTTCGACGGTTTCAAGAGCGGAAAGCCCAGTCTTTCCTCCGCTCTCCTTTCCTACCTCTATGGTGCCTTTCGGCTTCTCGGCCGAAATAGGGGACGCGCCTTTTGATGGTGTCACAGCCCGGCGACGCCCCGAGAAGGCTGTCCCAGGGCGAAGGAGAAGGCAAAGGTGGAGCCGGCGGCGCTGCTGCCTTTGCAGCAGCAAGCCCGGTGAGGCGGGGGCTTCAGGGAAGCTTCCCCGAATCTGCCGCTCGGCGTGGGTACTAGGAGTTGCGTTCCAACGACACGCGTTGCCCGATGAACTCAATTGCCTGTGTTCGCACTCCCTTCTAGTAACATGACCGGAGGGAGCCGGGCGTTTAGCAAGTTATTGCTGTTATTCTTAATATTATTTGGTGCTTTCCACTTAGTCTCGACTCCTGGCCATTGCCTGACCAAATCCCTGCGGTTTTCTTGGCAAGGTTTTCCCCCCCAGCTGCGGTTAGAATAGAATAACCGAGTTGGAAGGGACCTTGGAGGTCTTCTAGTCCACCCCCCTGCTTAGGCAGGCAACCCTATACCATTTCAGACAAATGGTTTGCCGTTGCTTCCTTCCTAGGGCCGAGAGAGAGAGACTGGCCCAAAGCTGGTTTTGGAGTGACTGACCCAGATGACTTTTCTGCCTCTAAAAGCAAGATTAGAACTCACAGCCTCCCACTTTCTAGTCTGCTGCCTTAACCACGACTAGACCAAAGCCGCTCTAAATTTTGCATATTTTTTTAATCCAGCCTTTGTTATTTTTATAAATAACTCAAGGCGGCAAATATATCTAATGCTCCTTCCTTCTCTTATTTTCGCCATGCCGCAACAGCCCTAGGGTTCGGGTTAGACTAGGCTGACTAGGAGAGGAATGGCCCAAAGCTGGTTTCTCATACGAAGGTGGTACTAAAACGTCAAGCCCCCACCACCAATCTAAGCCTGGCCACCGTCCACCCAAACTGACTAGCTGTCTATTTTTAAACCAGTGAAATGATATTCACCGACAGGGCATACTAGAAGGATTAGAATAAGATGCAGCAAGAAATAGTGTGAGTAGGTAGAACATAAAAACTGTTACTAAATGCAGTCAGTTCAAAAACTAGCAGCGAAGTAAAAAATAATCTCACCATTTAATATTAACCATAGCAATAAATTTATGTATGTTTGGTGAGGTTTTTCTTTAAAGTTAGCACCTATCAAAGTAACCTTAATTCATCATCATAGGCCTTTTTGAAGGCCGCGCCATCTCTCGCTAAGGGACAAGCAGGTGCAGCAGCCACCAAAGAAATAAACCTTTTAAATGGCGTTTTAAGTTTATTCTTTATTAATAAAACCTTACTAATATTAGGTTATCTTATTCTGCCCCAGGGTCGCAGCAAAAGGGCCTCCCGTCGCCCTATTAATATTAATAAGGCGTTAATAATAAAGATAGAGAAGAATAACCTTAAAATCCCATTCAAAAGGTTTATTTATTTCGGCGGCCGCAATGCCCGTTTTGACCACAGGAGGGCACGTTTTTCCGTCCCATAGCATTAACACCTAGACCTTCTCGGCATGGCGGCCTCCCGTCCGTTCAAATTGGCCATCCCCCAGTTCATTTGGAATCGACCTTCCTATTATGGCCGACTCCTTGTCCGTTGCTTTTAGTCGTCCCTCGCAACTTCCTTTGCAGGACCTTCTCGCCATAGAGACCTCCTGTCCATCCCGTCGGCAACTCCCTGTCCTCTTTTCTGCTCTACGTTGCCGCAAGAAGGGAAAAAAGCCTCGTACTACCGCAGGTGAGCCGAGCAGCCACAAAAAGAAATAAAGCTTTTAAATGGAGTTTTAAGTGTAGTATTTATTAATGAAACCTCAGTAATATTAGGTGATGTTTTTGTGTCCCCGCGTCGCAGCAAAAGGGCTTCCCTCCTCCCTATTAACATTAATAAGGCGTTACTAATAAAGATAGAGGATAATAACTTTAAAATCCCATTAAAAAGGTCTATTTCTTGCGGCACAGTTTTACGTCGCAAAGCATAGGCATCGAGGCAATCCCAGGCGGGTGAATCTGGAATGGAGGGTTTAGGGATGGAAGAAACAAGGGACGGGCGGGGAGGCCGGCGGGCAGCTGCTTCTAAGTGTGCACGGTGCCTCTGGGCATATGTAAAGTGCGAGGGGAAAGTGGAGGGAAGGAAATCTTGGCT